>JAODUO010000622.1:0-60000 GCA_025642075.2 Ridgeia piscesae
CTGTGTCCGCTCAGTCGGCCTGCTTCCAGCAGTTGCATCTGACAGCAACATTGTCACATGCTTTTCACGAACCATAATAAACAATCAGAACATTTATAGATTATTTACCTCACAAGCAATTCGTAACAACTTATCTTTTGCTTTATATTAATTTAGAAGGTCGTATACACTGTTGCACAACACAATTAAACAACATAATATGCATGCACTGTCTCAATGTCGTCACTAACTATAGCAGTGTTTATAATTACCTCATCGATGACATTCCTTAGTTTGTGTTGCTCAAACAGTGAAGCCACGTTTCTCCCCACCAGGGTCCATGGACTGAAGTACTCGGGTAGATGTTCCTGTATAACAGAAAAAGTGTGAAATTTTGGCAATTCAATGCAATCAATAATTGGATGTCTACGACGAAGTGATTGAGCCAACACAGCGTGTTCCTCTCTTCTAGGCTTGTACGCCACTTTGCAAGATAGGAACAAGTCTGGCAACTGTTGTAACAGCATGCAAGACTCTCGTCCACTGATGTCCATCCCTTGTTACATCACCGTCCGACTACTGGAACGCAGCTGTCCTGTAGGCATCTGCGAACGCCACTTGCACCGCCTCTCCCGGCGCACACGAGCGGATCGGCCGCGCAGCACAGCAGCAACAGCTGGCCTCGCGAGGCGGGGAAAAGATAATCCGACGTGTTTGATATTATCAACATCGCATAAGCCCAATTCTCTTGTCTAGGGGTAACATGAATTATCGGCTCAGCTTTGAAAGTAATCCAGCCAATGATATCACGTATTGCGATCACATGTCGCAATGATCGAGATCATAAAATGGCAGCGACAAACGTATTCATGTGTGAGACAATTTCTGAAGAGAAACTTGTGGCGATCTGGGAAGATTTCCCCTGTCTATATCAAATAACCTACAGTTATTGACACAATTAAAATTCACACAAAAACTCACTCAAAACTCGCCGGCAACCCGTAGCTCTATGATTAACATAACACGGTATTGTGTCGATGTATGTTTTGTTAGCAGTGTGCGGTTGATATTTAGGGATTAGGGTAAGTTTAGGATTGGTTAAAGTTACTTTAGGGTTAGGGTTACTTCAGGGTTTAGAAAAAATTGAATTTTTTAAGGATATTTATATAGCGACGCCGCGATAAATTAGTAATGTTACGGTAATCGCTGACCTACGCGTAGGCGCCGCAAGTGGTGTCGTGTTCGCCGTTCGTATGTTAAGTAAAGTAAACGTTCAACATCCGCCCATGAATTGTCTACTACTACTGAGGAAGTGAGGCAAATTATTATGTCTTACCCAAATAAATGTGATTTAGATTCATGGCCAACTGTATTGTTGAAAGCCTGTATTGACTCTACTTGGTACGATAACAAATATCATAAATCACTGAGGACGGGTGCGTTTCCACATGATTTTGAACAAGCGCATGTAAATCCACTTCTTAAAAAGACAACTTTGCCGAAAGGTAACTGTAAAAATAATAGAAATTATATTTATATTCTCAAATTGGTAGTGTTGAACTGACTACTATGTGCGCATGTCATGGCAACCAAAAGACAAGTGGATCCTGGCAGACATCATGTATAAGTGCACATGGTCTGGCACACCACTTTGCAGCAGTATATTGTCCAATAACATAACTACTAATTTTAGTACTCGTCTAGTATACACATTCTTGCTGTCTATATTTCGTGGAAACTATCATATTGAATCTATGTTTATATCTATGATGCACGTTCTGACCTGACCGTAAAGCCAAGGCCATTTTTTTTTCACACAATGCAAATACTACTTGAAATAGGACGCACGAATATTAAGTTCACACGTGTCTTACGAGGTCTTTTTTGTCTGTAGCACGTCATCAAAAGCAACTTTCAAACTTTTTATTTGCACGCATTTGGCGGAATGTGTATTTATTATCTTAATACAGTTATGGATGAATCAGTAAGGAACTCTGTTCAAAACGAGCCGTGTAGATACTAAATAATAATTTTGATGCTTGTCGGGGTTGAAGGAATGAAGCTGTCATCGGACCGCCCAATGTAAACAATCAACAGATCCAACAATAAATGTGTCCCTTCATTCATCAATCTCCTTGTCATTCCCAATCTTTTGAAATGCCACATAACCGATCCATGTACTTTTAGATTTCTGATATTATTGTTGTGATATCCCACTACACAACGATGTTTTCATCACATTATTAAAACCATTTGAAACAAACAACGTTTACGCCATGATTACGCAGTCCTACAACTTTTCTATGACTCGCGGTGAGGGCGCTGCAATGCGAAGGACATCATCAAGCTTAAATACAGGGTGACGTCACGAGTCGGAGATCCCTCTATATTGGTTAAGCGAAACTACACTGTGCACTTCGCACTTTAATCGGCTCTAGGTGACCTTCGGTCACGCCTCCCGACCCCCCTCCAATCCGACGCCACCTTACTTCTCGACGTTGAATATGCCGACGACGCAGTTTTTATAAGTTCATCTCGAGATTCCCCGATGACAGCGAACACATCGTGCCAAACTGTTTGGCTGATTGGTCGCGGGCCATCAACACGTCGAAAACGGAACGCTAGAGCATCAGTCGAAAAACTTATAGGATAGGGGAAGAGTGGCATATATGACGCACAAACTGGGGTCACTACTCGAGGAAGCGGAAGACGGTACACAAGGTTCAATGTTAGGTCCTTTACCCTTTCTTATTTATATAAATGATCTAACTACACTATGATTACAGTTATGTTTGCTGATGACACAAGCATCTTTATAAAAGATAACACTATATACAAAATGGAAATTACAATGAACTCTGAGATAAAAAGATTATCCATGTGGCTTAAAATCAATAAACGTTATCTAAATATACAACAAACTCACATAATGGCCTTTAGTAAAAGGAATACTATGGTAATATATATTAATGGTGCTGTCAGCAAGGCTCGCTTCACCTGCGACCCAACTTCACCTCGCTCCAGTCACGAATCAACGCCTTGACCACTTCCACGTGTCAAACAGCCCAGGCCGACTGTGTGACGGAGGCCACGAACTGATATTATTTACCGGTTGACAACTGCTTCACGCAGCGTCCTTGCGTGTCTGTCGGCACCCAAGGACGCCCCTTAGGTGCAGAAAGGGAATATTCAGAACATTGTCAACAATAAACGCAGTACAAAGAGGGCAAATTTAACTACAATAGGGCCTGCAAGTGGGTCACGATACATGGCGTGACTCCGCGCGACTGGAGCTTATTGGGGACTAAGCGAGACTAATTGGGGACTGGACACAAGAATAATATTCTAACGATGGATGACAGTTGTAGCTTCCGACTGATGAATACTAGGAAAATCAGTTCATAAATATATTGTGTTATACGTTTCTTATCTTAAATGTTCGATTTAATATTGAGTTTATCACAATATCATAGACACATAGCAATTTACGTTGTGCAGAAAATAGACACGATGTTAGGCCGTATCATACGCACACGCTATGACGTAGTTCAATCTTTCATTGGTTCACGTGATCATCAAAATAGGTCGAACAATCATTTGCATAATGCTGGCAAACATTCTTGGGGAATCCCCGTTTTCGGCGTCACTACAGCAATGGCGGCCCAGACCGGCCTCAGATTTTGGACCAGATTCATAGGACAAATCTACCATTGCGCCCCTATCGGAATGTAATGTACCTACCGTATGTGTCTTTTACGGAATTTGCGTTTTACATAGCTGTACGTTGTGGTTTCGATAAGCACTTATATCTGACAAATTGTCTAATTGCACATAATCATAACACACGTATACGTTTGGCTCAAACAGGTTGTACTGCGCGAAAACTGGCACTCTTCATTATTAGTCAAGATCGCCAAACACAACTTGTCACAAGTACGTGCCGCTATTGCCATGGCAACCACCACACGTGGGCAAACAACTCTACATTTGCTCTTACTCAACTCAACAAGGGGAACGACATTCATAAGTACAATTTGTATCCAACTACTATGTTGCGAAATATTGGTCTGGTGCGAGAGTTTAAAGAAACATTAAAGAGCTAGATCGCGCTGTCATCATCAAACAACTGAAGAAAATGTTTGAGGCCTACCGCCAAAAATACGAGTTTCTGCCAAAGTTTGGCTTACCTGTGGGTCTTCCAGCAGAAACCCCGTCTTCTCAGATATAAAGTAATCTTCGAACCGAGGAATTCGCGCCATGTTTCCTAGTGTGATTAACCTCTTCCCTACACGACTCACTGCTGTCCGGCTATTTATTCTAACTTAACTGATGATAATGATCTGTTTACGACCTATTCAAACAAACGTCCTTAGAGGCTCAACAGAGAAAGAAAATACACAAATTTATCTGCCAGTTATTTCTAGGGCCAGTTCTTAGTAATCACTCTTTCCATCGCAGGTTCTCCCGGTACAGGTACATTATCATAACCACTTAATAGTGCACGCGTGGGTAACACAAGATTTATCACACAATCGCCTTCGTGTGCCTATTTAGTATGACAAGACGAATACTATTTGTTAGTCACGACTCGCTTGCAGCGAGGTCGTGTAGTACGCAACTTCAACAATGCGCTTCTATACGAAATCGCTCGACGCAAGTAACCACGCAATTTACGCAGAACTGTTAATAAGTATGTTTGGAAGTCGGGATAAATATAGTATACCCCACGTATATATCTTTGGTTGTCGTATGTCTGAAAATGTGTGTGGGATGTCACGGAGAGATAAATACTTTTGATAACGTATTCGTAGAAATGCATGACTACAACTCGTGGGTTCAAATGCTACCATTGTATCCAAGCCCACACGAAGTTATTTTCAAACATGCTAAAGAATATACACACACATATTGTATCCGTCTTTATACAAACATACATATCTATGCCCCAAAACCTGTTTGCCTCGTCTCGTGTTAATTTGCGTCAAGTAACTTTGCTGAAAGCTTATGTACGTCTCTTGCTCATAGTGTGCGTGTGCGTGTGCGTGTGCGTGTGCGTGTGCGTGTGCGTGTGCGTGTGCGTGTGCGTGTGCGTGTGCGTGTGCGTGTGCGTGTGCGTGTGCGTGTGCGTGTGCGTGTGCGTGTGCGTGTGCGTGTGCGTGTGCGTGTGCGTGTGCGTGTGCGTGTGCGTGTGCGTGTGCGTGTGCGTGTGCGTGTGCGTGTGCGTGTGCGTGCGCGTGCGCGTGCGCGTGCGCGTGCGCGTGCGCGTGTGTATATGTCGATATGTGGGTGTGTGTTTGTGTGAGTGCCCCCACATATCCTGTTCACACACCACACCCCGGTAACACCTCTAAGAAGACCCCTAAACAACACCACCCGTAAACGGTTCGCGCATGGGGACCAACACCCCCGCACATCCTTTTCACACACCACACCCCGGTAACACTTCTCAGAATACCCCTAAACAACTACACCCCTAAACAACAAAGGCTCCATGTTACATTATGTATTCTCTAGACTCAACGACCCCTTTGTGCCGTGGGTAAGTTCCAAACTGTGTTTTATAATTGATAAAGAATTAGTTTTAATCTATAACTTGATCATCATGTATAATAGAAGATTAAGCATTCACATATGTAAACTGACTTGCATAATTAGCAATAATTAAGCACTTGGTGATTTGATGATTAGTTATCAGATGTAGACTGGACTGCGAACCAATATCAATACGGTGTTCAAACTACTAGGTATGACTACGCACGCACGCACGTACGCACGCATGCACGCACGCACGCACGCACGCACGCACACGCACACACACACACACACCCATCGGTCACTATGAGCTAAAGACGTATAGTATATAACCTTTCAGCAAAGTTACTTGACGCAAATTAATACGAAACGATGTAGGTAGGTAGTAGTTTGGATGCATACATATATTCATATAAAAGTGGTACAGGTTCCAAAAAAGGGGTAGGTTGACCAGTTTGTAGGTCCTATTTACTGCGGAGGGTGACTCCAACTTCCCATTGGTCAACGAATCACCCCACCCACGAAATCCGGTTTACTGCAACTTTCGTACTAGGAAAGCCAAATCCTGTTTACTGCAGCCTTGCTGGTAAGGAAGCAGTAGGGAGTGTTGCCGTAATACGGAGGATGAGGGAATAGCGAGTCATAGCGAGTCATCCGTTTGGCGACTGAGCCATGCAATAGACAGCGGGCTCCGACAGAGGCTGGTCATCTGGTTTCACACTTGGCAAGCCTACAGCGTGTGTAGGGAAGAACCCCAGCATACATACAAGTATTGGGCCAATGCTGGTGTTATACTGGCGAGTACCGTTTGTACCGGCAACGGTACAAACGGTACTGAGCCAGTACACTGGACACACCATGATAAAAGTCGATTTAGTTGCCTGTATCGGCCCAGCATTGGCCCGATTGTATCGGCCCAGCATTGGCCCGCTTGTATCGGCCCAGCATTGGCCCGATACCAGCCAATTTCAGCATTGTTCCGCAAGATGTCGCAGGGGAAGTTTATCATGGCGCCACCTAGGGAATGCAATTTTACCGCCAAATTGAGAGGTTTGAGTTCGACGGGCAGTCGCCATTTTTGTGAAAGATTTGGAAGTGGGATTTGTTCAGGTAAGTTGCAATGATTAAAAAAATCACGTAGTTTTCATTGTGATATGGTGCTTAATTGTGAATGCAAATAATTGTACAGTTGTGCCTATATTAGTGTTTTAATTGAAAATTGGCATCTGCATTTATAGACCGGTAGTTACTAGATTAGTGCTTTTACTAGTCTAGTGGTTCACTTCGTCGGAGTCGGTTTCTGCCTTAGCAAGCGTAACAATATGCAGTTTTCACCAACACATTTAAATTGTAAAGCAATGTGTCAGTATTATTAAAAGTCGAACGGCTTATAATTAATCGGTGGTAGGCAAACAAAGCATGAAATAAGTTTTTTGTGTGTGAAATACAATATGAATATTCGTAACACGTACGGTAATGACGTACGCCTTTCTTTAGACGTTACCGCGTCAAAAAATTCGAAAGCACCCACTTATTTCTATATAACCAGATTCAAAAGTCAAATTCACTGATGACGTACGACAACACGCAACGCATTCACTAAACATCACGGGCTAATTTTTCTTTGGTGATTAATGTGAACAATTAAGTGCTGGATCCAATGACTCATGCCATGACTCAGTCACTTCATTGGCATTGATTGTGAATATAACAAATTGGTGCGGACCACATCTCTCCCATTTTTTAATGCATGGACCTCGATCGGTGGGACATAAGAGGGGGATCACGCGTCCTCAACCTTTTAAATTAAAAACAAAACAAGTTTTTGGTCATACAGCGCGAGCTAGACTGATCCCTCTCCTAAAAGCCCCATAAGTAACTATATAATCATATACATGACATAAGTAGGTTGACCTGCATTCTAAGTTTGACCTAAATTTAACATACATAATGGTATTAATTCCTATTAATTGTATCATTTACACGAATTAGGAACTTGGCAGTTGTTGTTCGGAGGCAAACTCACTAATATAATGACTTACATGCTATGTAAACTTTTTTGTATGTGGTTATGACAGCATAACTATTTCTTGACCTACATTTCGCACTTTACCTATTAATAGTGTAATTTATTAATAAAAATGCAAAATGTACACTGAACTTCAGAGGGGTTACAAATATCGAATACACATATAAACATTAATTGACATTAATGTGACAGGAACTTGATGGATTTTGATGTTAAATCACAATAATATATGATACAATTAAGTTTTAAAAAAACCAGTTATAACAGTGAGGGTTCAGCTGTGCTGGCACTATTATAAGTGATAGGTGTGTTTAATGATAACATTATATTATTTGTTATTGTATGTTATATTTCAGTTGTACTTGTTGATAGTAACTTTAGGAGACATGTTGACTTGAAATTAAGCTGTATTTAGTGTATTTGCAAACAGCTGGGGTGAAGTACTGTTATTAATTGAAAATAATTCAGTGCAATTAATTTATTTATTTGTCACTAGGTATTTTATTGCAGTTGTCTTTATTGTTTTAATATTATATTACAATTACGTTTACATTTTACAACAGTAATCAATTATATTAAATCAGTTACAACAAATTATCACATACCCACAGTGTTTCCCTACAAGTGAAAATTTGTGTGTTGTTTCTGTGGAATTAGCCTAAGTGGATATTGTGTTTCTCTGGAGATCTCTACTATACTGAATTAGAATTACAACGTAAATTTTGAATATCGTATCAAAATCTGGTCTCGATTGATATCGTAGAATTCTGGTATCAAGCCAGCACTACTTCTGTTGAATACTGTGCTTCTACTGAGAACTGTGTTCTATATGAATATTACACTAATAACGTAAGTATCGAGTATCAAGTATCGAACAGAATTCAGGTATTGATCGGTATTGAACCAAACCTGGCACTTTGCATAGGAAAAGGAAGTAACTAAGTAAGTTATATTTCTTAAAACCAGAGGATTCTTGCACTTTGTGTAACTTGATCCCATTTGAGTGATGATTCTTTATAGCTAAAAGGTCCTACACTGACACCCCTGTAACATCTCCACCTTGATCATGCTACAACTCCATTGTAGAAAACCAATTACATGAAATTCTTTATAATAAGTTGATTACTTCCAGATATGTGAAATATGAGCTTTTGGACATTCCATGTCAAATCAATCAAGAATTTACATGACCGTCTTCAATTTAGATAACATTTGGTGTGTTGGTTTATGATCATGAGTTTATTGTGTCCCAATTTTTTTTAGGTTAACCTGACCTTCAGGTCTAGAGATAGAGGTCATCAAATTTTGACCTGACCTTGATACCTGACGACCTTCCAGGTGTCATAACTCCACTTCTAAAATTAACCACATCTCACCAATAAATTCAAATGCATAATTTATATTCAAAATGTGTACTTTCTGAAGCAGGAGGTAACTGGTATAATTGCAATGGCAAAACTGGGATAACATTCTTCATGGCTAAGAGATGACAACATGATGTTAATATGTAAGACAGTAGGTAATAAGGACACAAATTGATGTAAAAATGACAATGACATACTGATTAGACTTAACTTGAGAGCCAGTAAGATATATGTATTAGATATAGAGGACATGTGTTTTACTCCATAAAAGTATGGGATTCTTGTGATTATAAACCAGCATATGTAGAATAATTTATAAATTAGTGGATAACAAAACAAAACAAACTGGGGGTAATTAATATATTACTTCTGCCAAATTTCAGGAACAAAAAGCCAGGGTGCATGTTATAAGGGGGATATTATATACAGAAAACAAAGCTCGAATGGAAATGCAATATAGTTAAAACCTGCCCAGGTTCAGATTAACCAGAAATAAAAAGGTGTAAGATAAAACTTAAAATTGTGTGTACGTTTCAGGGGCCATTCTGAGGAATCCATTTATCCAGGATACAGATACGGAGAAAACCATTCAAAAAGAAATGATGCACTGGCTTCGGAATTCGGGGGACAGACATGGCGGACAGAAGCGGCGGGCAATGCATATGATGCAAGCGAGGGATGGCAATGCTCTGTAAACTTTTAAATAAAATTGATCTCGTTTTGTTTCAAATCATGGTTTTTGTTGCTATCTCATACAGACACTATTATATACTGGACCAATAATGGGACATTAACACGCCTATGTACTTTGCCAGTACTGGGCCAGTATCATGCCAGTACTGGTACAGGTATTGGGCCAGCACTGGGCCAATACATTGCGCCAGTACTGGCCCAATGCTGAACCATTACTACCCCAGCACTGGGCCAATACAGCATGCCGGTATTGGGCCAGCACTGGGCCAATACATTGCGCCAGCACTGGCCCAATACTGGACCAGCATTGGCCCAACACTGGGGCAGTACCACAAGCCAGCATTGGCCCGATTCACAGCCGCTGTGCAGCGTATGTATTGAGCCAATGCCGTTTATACCGGCCTGCCAGTATTGGCCCAGTACTGCCCCAATACTGTCATGTTTGCTGGGTATAGGTATGTCTATTGTATTCCAAATGTTGTGAATGTAACTAGTTTGTGACTGATGCTCATGTTATTAGTTGTATTTGTATTAGTGTTGGTAAATGGTGTAATATTAGTTGTATTATTACACCATGTAGATGTAAATAATTCCACATTATAAAGTGGAAGATTGTGCATTAACTGACCCAATCTTAGATGGATGTTTTATGTAAGTACTTGGTTATAAGGGTCGATTTAGTCTATTCCGTTTTTCTTGCAAATGAATAGGTTTGTGTCACCATTAAAATATACTTAGATAGTATACATTGCAATACATTACCTGTATAACAACTGCGTTTCAAATCCCTTGCACTCGATGATTTTATTACATTGAATACGCTCTTTTCCACACAATGATTAGTTTGATCATGACTCATTATAAACAGAGTGCATATTATATTTCGCGCGTGATATGGAATAATTGTGTGCACGTTTTATTTAACTAATATATATATATATATATATATATATATATATATATATATATATTTTGACGAAGAGTATTAATTGCCATGGTTATAATATATATATATATATATATATATATATATATATATATATATATATATATATTCTGACGACTTTTACGGTTTTGTATGTACGTTTTCTAATATATATATATATATATATATATATATATATATATATATATATATATATATATATATATATATATATATATATTAACATAGGATTATATCATTAGTGCGGCGATTTGCGACGTAGGCGCTACGAGTTGGTGTTTGCGCCTGTGGTTGTGTACACTTGGCGTTTATGTGTATGGCTGTGTACACTGGATGTGTGTGTGTGTGTGTATTAATGGGTGTTTGTGTATGACTGTATCCAGTACGAGTGGATGATTGTGTGTATGAATGTGTACAATGGGTGTTTGTGTGTATGTTGTGTACTATGAGTGGGAGTTTGTGTCTTATTAGTGTATGAATGTGTACAGAACCAGTGTGTGTGTGTGTGTGTGTGTGTGTGTGTGTGTGTGTGTGTGTGTGTGTGTGTTGTGTGTGTGTGTGTGTGTGTGTGTGTGTGTGTGTGTGTGTGTGTGTGTGTGTGTGTGTGTGTGTGTGTGTGTGTGTGTGTGTGTGTGTGTGTGTGTGTGTGTGTGTCTGTGTGTGTGTATCACTATGTACAGTACGAGTAGGTGTTCATGTGTATGGTTGTGTACAATGGGTGGTCTGTGTATGAATGTGTACATAATCAATTGGTGTTTGTGTATATGGTTGTGTACAGTACGAGTAGGTGTTTGTATGTCTGGTTGTGTACAATGGGTGTTCTGTGTATGAATGTGTACATAATCAATTGGTGTTTGTGTATATGGCTGTGTATAGTACGAGTAGGTGTTTGTGTGTCTGGTTGTGTACAATGAGTGTTCTGTGTATGAATGTGTACATAATCAATTGGTGTTTGTGTATATGGCTGTGTACAGTACGAGTAGGTGTTTGTCTGGTTGTGTACAATGGGTGATTGCGTGTATGGATGTATACTGTAGAGTGGGTGTTTGTGTGTATCGCTGTGCACAGTAAGAGTGTTCATGTTTAAGACTGTGTACAGTATGAGTGGGTGTTTGTGTGTATCGCTGTGCACAGTGAGAGTGTTCATGTTTAAGACTGTGTACAGTATGAGTGGGTGTTTGTGTGTATCGCTGTGCACAGTGAGAGTGTTCATGTTTATGGCTATGTACAGTATGAGTGTGTGTTTATGGCTGTACAATGGGTGTTTATGTATGGCTGTGTACAGTACGAGTGGGTGTTTGTGTGTATGACTGTCTACAATACGAGTAGATGTTCTTGTGTTAATGTTTTTTATGAATGTGTACAGTGCGAGTGGGTGTTCGTGCGTGCGTCTGAGGACAGCGCGAGTGGGTGTTCGTGCGTGCGTATGAGGACAGCGTGAGAGGGTGTTCGTGCGTGCGTCTGAGGACAGCGCGAGTGGGTGTTCGTATTTGGCGAATGTGACGTAGTGTTTTTGTGTGCGTCAGTGTGTTATAAAAGGGGAGGGGTTCGTTTTCTTAGGGGTACTTCGTTATCGAATCATAGGTGTATGTTGTCGTTTCTGGAAAGAACATTCGATATAAGCAGACGTCCGTTGGATCCCGAAGACCCTCCTGAGCCTCCTCCGTTTCCGGATGTGTCAGATACAGTTACTTCAAAAACCTTCCCAAACATATCGGGTGTCACCATCTGCCTGGTTAATAAAGGCCCTATCCTTCAAACTAACTCGGCCATGATTTGTCGAAACGTTTCTCTTTTCTAAAACATTTCATTTTCCAAATACAGAACTTTGTCACTTGAATTACATTACTGTGTGACGAATATATGAATACAAGCAAACCAGTTTATAAATAATATTATACATATATATAAATATATAAATAAATAAATAAATAAATATATATATATATATATATATATATATTGCATATCTTTATTAACATAAATAATCCATAGTCATCCCGTAATGCAACATATTCAATGTGGATGTGTTGCACCGAACATCCGCACAAGATTGCGAAACTACGGAAGTGACACACGACTCGGCGGTACGCCGTACTGCGTCATATTTGTTGGTGACGTGCCCAGTTCTACTCGGTGATTGCCGAGTACTGCGCGTACATGGTCTGCTTCTCCCCGAAGACCGCTGGTCCAGTTGTGGCTGATAGAGGTCTACTGTCGCCCGTCCGTAAGAACTCGCCGGGACTACGGTGTCGCATTTGTGGGAATGGGGGAAATGGGTTAGTACTTAATTACGCTAACTAAAATTTAATTAAAATATAAAAAAACAAATAAACGGACTTGATAAATAACCATAGAATGGTTTGTCAGCACTTAAATTATTAAGATCACATTTCATGATAGCAACTATGAAAATGACATGATAAATTACCATAGTATTGCTTGTCAGTAACAACTGTATTATGATTTTAATTTAGCCGCGCAAACGGTCATGGGAGGGTCTGGGCCGGCTGGCAGCGCATCCAGTGACTTCAACCACCGCCGGACAATCCGTCTGCTCCGCCGACGTAACATACTGTAGGAAAGTATGTTATATCGCTCCTCCACTTTCTGGACTCTACCAATCAACGGATGCCACCATCTACGAGTCTCTGCGGATCGCCGCTTCGGAGAGACCTCGTAACGTCGGCCCAGATAGCGGCCCAGATAGCGAGCGTAGCGGCGCACAGCCCGGCGGTGGTCTCGAGCCCTGTTCCTCGGCGCCCGAGGAAGCTCGGGGAGCGGCGGCGCCGGCGGAGGAGGAGGTCTGTTAACTACGACTACAGTAATGACAAAGGCGATAGGGAGGAGAACTAGAAAGAGAGCGACACCGGAGGAGCCCGGCCAGAGCAAAGAGCGGTGTTGCGGTGCAGCTGTAAGACAAAGAACAACAACGTTGTAAGTGTGTCGTTTCACGACGCTCGCATACGTTCAAAGGTTCGTGTACACAAACTGAGGATATATTCGACGTTTGCTAACCAAGCAGGTATATATGCAATTTCTACACCAGACACGGGTACCCGCACTTCGTTGTCAATCGGGGGCTCAAGACAAACTGCGGTTTCAACATTTCGGCACAATTATTTACCCTTGTCTTCCCCTCGCCTTCTTTCGGATATTTTCTCGACGTCAGCCGCTCGTCATTACACCCCGATCGAACAGTGCAACTAACTGTGTTTGATATTGCACAACGGACTCACTCAGCTACAAGACAAGTATTACTTTATAACTGAAATTATAATCGCACCCAGCCTTCAACAGTAACACCACGACTTTAACAGTTATTGCATTATTTCACTGTTATTATCACTATATTAGTTATTATACGCGAGGTTATTGTGTAACACTGGAAATGTCAACTGGCCCACGTGTAAAACTTACCAGAACGGACGGCGCGACTGGCCGGACCATTAGTCAGCGGCTGACTCTCAGGCTGTGGGGTGTCCATGCGACTCTTGTTTGACGTAGGGTGTGGGATGCCCAGTTGACTCTCGTCTGAAGCACGTCCGGTGTCCAGTCGACCATCGTCTGAAGCACGTCCGGTGTCCAGTCGATCCTCGTCTGACGCACGGTCTCCGCCAGACCTCTGCACGTCGCGGGTCAGCTGATCTCCCATCGCCGGGTAGACCACGACTGGTTTGTATCTCGGTGTGGGCCTCGCAGGTTCACGGCGCAATGATTCTGTAAAACACATTTCCGTTACTTACGAAATAGAGCAGACTGTCGTCTTTATCGATCCTGGTCTACGTACATTATGTTGAACCAATACCAGCCACTTTGATGAATACTATGATAATAAGAAGGTAACTTCAATTGTACCGAACCGCCGTTCAGAGGCGCATCAACCGCTGGTCAATCTCAAATAGAAAAGTTATCTTCAAGTTGTCAGCAAATGGATTGACACGTCATGAAGTTATGGAGGCTAGGCAAGTTTATGTTCTTTATAGAGGTACGTTGTTTAAATGACGGCGGATTTGACTAATAGTTTCAACTGAGATAACACGAAGAGGAAACATAGTCCAAAGAGTTTCAAACACGGGTTGTGAGGTAACTGCAAGACCTTCTGTGAAAATACAAAATCATTAACGATTATGCCAGTCAAAAAGTAACATCAAAACGGTGGTAGGCTACAGAGTAAACCATGAGTATGGGATACAATTGTCAAAGGCAATTGGAAAGGGAAGCTGGTTAAGTAAACGTGTTTACGTAACTTCCGGCGCACCGAAATGCACCTGTTTGCCGCACCGAGCCACGCAACTCATTTTCGGTTTGGCGGGTGTTTCCAGCTGCGTGTGGTCTCACGCGCTTTTTCGATCTCGCTCCACCGGACTATTTAAACATGCAACGTTCCCGTCTGACGTCACAATGTCTAATCGCGGCGGCATTTGCTAAGTGCGCGGTGGGATACTGGGTTATACTAAAAATTTGGCCGGGTAATAGGGGGTTGGCTTAGTATGAAAACTGCTAGATGGAATGCATCGAACTTTTATATTGGAGATTTGTATATGGTTCAATGTTCGGTGTTAATAATTGCATCAATAGTATTTTTGGGTATGAAATAGGGACTAAATTCGACGACACAATAATACGTTTTGGGAAGCCGGATGTTACAATTGCATGATTGCTGGTAACAACTCCCCCAAATTATCAATTGTGACAGAATATTACGTACTACGTAATGTTTAGAATAAAACAATCGTAAATCGTATACATAACAGAATCGTCATAAAATATCACAATCAAGAGCAAACGTAAACTTACCTCTGATCGGCGCGCCAAGCACAGTTGACGTGACCAACAAAAAGCTCACGAAACGCAACATTGTAAGGCGGTGAAGATTCGCTGTGAAACTGGGAATGCAACACCACTTGGGTTAGATTCTGAAAAAACAGAACGCGTGTCTAAATGTGACGTCACTCTTGCATGCTGGGGAAAATGCTCCGTCGCTGGGCCCGTATTCTCGAAGAAATTATTTCGTACATAAGGAATTGCGTAAATATAGCGTAGGCATTCATATGTGCGAAAGTATGAAATATTGATTTATTTTAACTTCGCAATTTCCATACGACAAACTGTTTTACTTGCATGGCAGCGGCTACAGATGATGAGGATGCAAAACGTAATGTTGTGCTCGTCCAAGTGCTGTTGTCTTGTATGCCTTAGTTCGTAACCGTACGCATTTCCGCTTTACAATATACAAAGAACCATAGTTCCCACATGGACATGTGAGCTGGGTCAAGAACATGTCAAATCATCTAAAATAGAAACTATGTCGCCGTTGTGTCGCCATGGAGCAGTAACTTCTTTTGTCTCCTAACTTCCTTTTACTTATTTATAGTGAAAGCTTCTCGAATACCTGGAGTCTACTCCGACGTCTGCACGAATGGTAACAATGGTGGGATAATTCCAAATGACGTTCGGAATTTGAACTGATAACATGCCACGAAGGAATGCAGCAGCAGCAGCAGCAGTAGCCAAGAAGAAAAAAAACGTGCCCACCACGGAGATGGAGGAGGAGACCGAGCAGAAGACCGAGCAGGAGCAGGAGGCAGACAGGAGCCTCAACAGCAGCGGCGTGAGGTGTTGGAGGTGGTACTAGAGGTGGCCAAGAAGCACCACGAGGCCGACCCAGTAACCGAGATCCTTGCGATAAAGGACAACAAGGATGAGCTGGCAGAATGGATGTCCACCCACGAGGAACTCTTCGACCGGGGACAACCACAATACCATGGGCGGACACACAAGGATGCACTGTATGCGGAGTAGGCAGCTGAACTTGGTATGTCCCTCCGTGATGTTTGCAGATTAGTACAACGTATAACATGTGAAATAGATGTCAGTTGATGTAAATCTTCATTTTTGTTTTCTAGCCAGGGCAATCGAGAAATGGTTGGCCAACATACGAGACAGATATGCCAAGGTCACCACGGAGGGCAAGGGTAGGTCTGGGGATGGCACCATGCCGCTCACCAGTAGGAATCAGTATATCAATAATAATAATAATAATATATCTACTTAGTATAGCGCCACATCCAAAATCGTTCGTGGCGCTTCACAACATATTACAATTAAAATACATACAAAGATAATATGTATACAATAAGACAAATACTAGTGTTTAATTTTTTTATAAATGTATAGGTATATAGATAAATACATTTAGCACGCTACTAAATAGCGTAGCACTTTTAAATAAATAAATAAATTACGTATTAGTCATAAAAACACATAATAAACGGTCTAGTGTATAATTACATTGCAATGATACTGATAAATGACGGTATAGGTATAATAATTATTAGTAATAAATAGTTTAGTATATGTTAAAACGGTAAAATAATAATAATAATTACGTAACAATAATGCCAATAAATAATTGTATAGTTATGTATTGATAATATTACCAAATAATCTAGTAAAAAATTTAATGTTCATGTCGAATGACACTAATATGCAATACGAAAAAAATGTGTCTTCAGTAGACGTTTGAAGCTGGTGAGATTGTCACAAGTCTTAATGCCCTTTGGTAAGTTGTTCCATAGGGACGCAGCAGCGACAGCGAACGAGCAGTCACCAGCTTTGGTACGGGTACGCTTCACTTCTAACATGTTATTGTTCGCAGAGCGCAGTGTTCTTGTCGGTTGATACGGGCACACGAGTTCACACAAATACACTGGCGCGTCGTTGTGCATGGCTTTGTAAGTGAATACAAATAGCTTGAAATCAACTCTGCACACAATGGGCAGCCAGTGGAGTTCGCGTAGCAAGGGTGTGGCACTGTCGCTACGCGGGCTACGCATAATCAACCTGGCAGCCGTGTTTTGTATTCGCTGTAGACGGGCGATGTTAACTGCAGACGTACCGTATAAGAGTGCGTTACAGTAGTCAAGTCGTGATGTGATAATGGCAATGACAACACGTTCCTTTGTCGGTCTGGGAAGAAAGCAGCTAATTTGATCAATGTTGCACAGGTAGAAAGAGCAAGCACTGATAGTTTGCGACACTTGCTTCTTCATGTCAAGGTGCCTATCAATGCAAACACCAAGACACTGAACTCAAAGCGAAGCCGTAATTGTAGCCTCACCAACGCGATTCGCACTTTTATCCACGATTGCATCTGCAGAATCGGAAGATATTGTGTCTCGCCGTTGTTCATGAACATAGAATTCCGTGCCATCCAGACCTTTACCTCATCTAAACAATCTTCCATTTGCTTAACTGCAGCCACTAATGCAGAACGGGTCTAGTTAAAATGAACATATACCTGTATATCATCGGCATATTGATGGAAGAATAGTCCATGGGCTCGTATGATGTCACCGATTGGTTGGACGTATAACAAAAAGAGCAGTGGCCCAAGAACAGAGCCTTGCGGGAAACCTGTCGTTAGAGTAGTTGTACTCGACGACTGTTCACCGATTACTACTCGCTGCGTCCTCTCTTTCAGATAAGAGATCACACAGTCCAGTGCTTTGCCAACAAAGCCGTAGCGCAAACGTAACCACCTAATCAAGATGTAATGGTTGATCGTATCGAAGGCGGAATTGATATCAACGAGAAGCAAGATGGTTCCTTGTTTTTTTCCATTGCTGTTTTGACGGCAACATATTGCAGTGCAGTTTCTGTCGAATGATTTTTCCGATACGCCGATTGAAAGCACTCAACCATTTGCTGATCAGATACATGCGTCATTATCCTAAGCGTGACCACTTTCTCAATTACTACAAATTCGCTGTGATCTCTGTGTTCGTTATTCGACCAAACACATAAATACAGTCAGTGAAACAACGTCTTTCGTCTGATGGCCTATCGATGTCGTTGAAACACCTCAGACCTGATGGGAGATTGTCAATCTTTCCACGAAAACAAAACGAGAAAATTGTTCAAAAATAGCTGTCAAACAGAGTTCAGGTTGTTGCTGTACGCGCTGACCATTGAGCGATTTCAGTAGACGAAACATGTTTTTGTTGCTTGCCTTTTCCAGTTGATTTCGAAAATAATCCGTTTTGCGTGCGGATATCAACGCTGTACATTCATCCGGGCGGTGACGTATAATTGTTGATGAATCTCCAGTTTTGTTCTTCTCCACACATTCTCCTGTTTTCTCTTTTTATTCCTGGCAACATCAATGTCATACTAGGGGTGTGGTGTTGTGTCTCGTACCCGCACGTTACGCCATGGGGCATGTTTGTCGATGCAATCGGTGAGACAGGTGTTATACACATGTACCAATTCACCAGCTTGACGATCAATTGTGCATGCACACATGAGACTACACACAGACGTAAGGTCACGTCGTAGTGCGTCAGCATCAATGTTTCTAAAGTCCCGCTTGTAATCGTGTTGGTTTGTACTGCAGGCTTCAGCTGTGGAAAGTAGGTCTAAAACCGGGTCGACATCCGATCACTGGACATATTGGCTCTGCATCCTCGCGTTACCGCACAAATTCCATTATACTTTATTGCGTCGAACAAAGGCTGCGGTAGCTTGCCGCCACTGACAGCAGCATTGTTACAGGCGAATAGTTCCTGCCGTGTGTAGGTCACAATAGATACAGGTATACCATCGGAATAAAAGTCACACAAATACACATAAATAAAACACAAATAACACAGTAGAACAGTTCCGTGCATCCAGGGTAATGTTATCAAAACGATGTTCCAGTCTCACAAGTGTCGCAGTCGTAGAAATAAGTAAAATCCAAAGTTAAACACAGAGCAAATAAATAGCTGCCAAGTTGCGCTTGATCACAAGACCAAGTTCCAAGTGTACTGCAGGTGTCAGTACACAATGTGTTATATTAACATATAACTGATGTGAATTATTATAAATGTATATTTACTTCTTCCGTTAAAACTTGATCATGAGCAGGCGGAAGACGAATTGGAAGAAGTGGGGAAGAGGAGATCGGCGATGGGGGAGAGCGCAGCCAGTCCGAGAGGCGCCACCTCCCACTCACATACCTGCACATGGAGCCTGTCGATGGGGCACCCTCCACCTCTACTGCTAGTAAAGGCAGAGACAGGAAGGTCGCCGAGAATGTGTCTGAGTGAACAGGTCTGTCAGGGAAGTAAAGTGTAAAGGGGCTTTGAACGGTCCTGAGGACTGGATACTGCGCTAAATAAGTAATTTACCTTTACCTTTTCTTAGGTGGAATAAGAGCTGTTTAAAATAAATTACAATTAAAAAAGGTAAAAAAGGCCACTAAATCAACTGTAGTTCCTATAATTTAGATATGCAAGAACAATAGATACGCAAAACAGAATATCCACCAGAAAGTTATTGTACGCACGCGGTCGTACTTACATTGATGGGGCTTTATGTGATTGTATGGTGTACCATATGTTTGTTTGGTGTAGCGTTTACGTTCTGTCATGGTCATACTCGCATCGATGGCTCTTCATCGTGTTTGTATGCTGTACCGTTAGTGTACGCACGCATCGTAATTACATTGCCGGACTTTATCATGATTGTGTGGTGTTCCGTGTGTCTGGTTGGTGTATCGTTTATGTTCCGTCTTGTACTCACTTTGATCGGTCTTATCATGTCTGTATGGTGTACCGTTAGTGTACGCACGCAGTCGTACTTACATTGATGGGCTTTTCTCGTGTGTGTATGGTGTACCGTGTATGTTTTGGGTCTTTATCATGTTTGTCTGGTGTGCCGTTCGTGTACCCACGCGTTCGTCCTTACATTGCTGGGCCTTCATCGTGTTTGTATGGTGTACCCTTAATGTTTTGTCTCTTCGTTCTCCCATTGCTGGGAGTGTTTCATCTTTGTATGGCGTACTCTGTGCATGTTGTCACGGTTTAAGATGTACTGCCAGGCCTTCTGTTGGCTTGTTGCAGCTTCCACCACTGAACTACTCTGTCTTCTCTATTTATCTGCAGTAACATTCAGTTGTAATTATTAGCCTAGCCTGTTTTTCTGTGTGGTCATTGTCCATATTGATATTTTGCATATCCATATGATGTACTGCTGGTGTTCTCATCTCTGCAGTTATGGAATACTGGTATATCTTACCCTTCATTCACTTTGTTCTAGTTCTGTCCATGACAGCAATCACATTTCTTGTTTGTCTTATGTACCTTTGGTGTTCTCACCATTCATGGTCTGTCTCCTACTTACTGTGTTTCACTACACCATATCTTCTCAGCTATACTTTCAATAATTTGCTGACTTACAGTGATACTAGTTTCCGTTATATCACGTCTTTGTCATATGTGACATCATGTTCATCTATCTGTACCAGCTGGCTTGTGATCAGCTCCAGTTGCCCACCCTTGGCATGCACTAATGCCCTGTTGTGACCGTTTCGATGTGCTGTCTGGCCTTTTGTTGCCCTGTTGCAGTATGAAGCGTGGTCGGGCATCTGCGTTGCGACGATCTACGGTTCGCCACACGTCCCAGCGTCACTCTGCCCTCTTGAATCGGGCAACGGAGGAGGAGGCCAGGTCCCCGTACCTTCTACCAGGAGTCTACCGCACCGTTCGCGCTGCTTCCGCCAGCCCTGCCGTGACTGTCGCCCTTGGCATTGCCACGACCAGCATGACTGACATGGTGGCCCTTGTGTCTCGGGAGGTCCTGAAGCAACTTCGCGATGATTGCGACCCCACCTCTACCAAATGACCATGCCATGCACGGGTACGTCCCTGTTGCTACTCCGGTGACGCTGCCCCACTGGACAGTGTAGTTACCGGTGCACTTAACTCCCTGTTCCTGGGCGACTCCGTTAACAGCCACATGACAGTTGACACTTTGGCTCCAGCTGCCCCCCCCCCACACGACTGCCACGGACATTACAGCTTTGGCACCAATGCTGCACACTCCTCTGAACGCTGCCTTATCATGTGGTACGAAACGGGCATATCGCCGAGCCATTTCATCTTACGCACATTTTTGCAGGTTTCATTTTCCAGTGGTTCCCGTTTTCCCTGCGTCTGCTTGTGTTTTAGGGGCATTTGTTGCACATCTTCCCTCTCAACGTTATGCACCAGTTACTTTAATGACCTATGTCTGCCATATCATACGTTCATAAATCGATCCCACCCAGCTTTTCGTCATCAACAAATTATTAGTAGGAGTAAAGAAGTTGTCGGGTACTCCAGACACTCGACTTGCGATCAGTTTGTCCATCCTTCGGACATTTTTGGATGCTACTCAATTTATTGCCTCCTCTGCTTATTTGCGACTTCTCCGACAAAGCATGTTTCTCTTGGCATTTCATGCATTTCTATGCATTCCCGTCACAATGACAGTCACTCCATCACTACATTTTCAGATGTTACCATTTGTAACACAGGCATTGTTTTAGTCATATGCACTTTAAGCACAACACTTCTGGACAACCAGTTACTTTAACTATTTCTCAAACCAGTGACGCATATTGACCAGTACACACCCTGTCTCAATTTCTGAAACTTCGGGGTACCTTTGCCGGCACATTGTTTGCTTTCGCTAATTCTGCCCCAGTGCCGTACTTAGTTTTGCCAGTATCTCACAAAAGCTTTGCTATGGGCAGGAACGTGGACGCCTCAGCATGACTAGCGTCCACGACATTCTACCTCTATTACATTTATCTAGTCATTACCTTTGTCTTACCATTCGATCTAGAACGTGGACGCTTCAGCATGACTGGCGTCCACGATGTTCTACCTTCATTAGTAAGGCTTTACCTTACCGTTTTGGGTTCGATTAATGCTAAACCTGACAGACCAATTCCTCCCTAGCACTTTTTGTATTCTCAGTTGCTTTCGCTCCAGGCCTTGTAGTTGTCGTTGCAGCATGACTGCCCTTTCTTATCTAACTGTCGACATTAGCAATTGTTTTGGTACAGCATGACTGCCATTCGATGTTGCCCGGTACAGTCGTTTTTGTATTCCCTCGCCTTATATATGGCTCAGGTACAAATCGTATTCTCGCGGTTTCCAGTACGGCATATTTCTTCTAAATGTTCAGCTATGTTCCTTGGCAGAAGCCTTGGGGTGGGGGTGGGGCCTCTGACTAAAGGCCTGGTGGGGTATATCATTGCCCCCACCTTTGCTACTGTTACATTGTGATTTGATAATTGTTTACCTAAGCTATTAGCATCATTGTGTAAGCAGTTAGCAGCTATGCATATATGTTGTATTTTCCTGTTGAAAATCTGGCTACTAACCTGTTACATTATCATGGTTTTATATTTTGTTAGTACAATTATTAAAATTCTTTTTTTGGACAATTACTCTTTGTGTGTTCTTTAGCAAACTAGCTCTGGGTTCTGCCAGTATGTTTTATATTCACATTGAACATCAGCAGGAGATAAATTATTTTCCTGGATCTCCCGAATGCGACCACTGTCCCGTTATGGAAGCTTCAAGCTGTGTACTAGGAAGAGCGGTATGTTAGGAAAGAGCTAAGGAAGCGTTCTGGACATACTGGGAGCATTCGAGGAGAAGGTAGGTTCAGTAGTTCAGGTTCCTGGGTATCTGTGCTGCCTACCTGACCTTGGAGGGGGTGCAGGTCGAAAGTCAGCTCACCATCACCATCGCCCGGCGACACAAGAAGAGGCGCTAAGAAGAAGGGGTACCCGTAGACCACGCTAGGTCTTATAGTTGTGGTAGACTGAGCCGGATTTAGGGGATTTCCTTGTGGCTACGTGCTTCCCATCCAAGGCCCCAATGGCATGGAAGACGTTCAACCTGATCCAGCATTTTGCTGCTATCTCCATCCATTCTTCAACTGTGGTGGGGCAGTGGATGACATCAACCCTGTACTGGTGATGGCTTGGCACACCTACCTTATGACTAGTACGATGGTGTTGTGAGGCACCCGGAAACCCTGCGCGAGAGACTTGTGGTGGTCCCCTGTTGCGAACTACTTCAGGGTGATGGCCAGCTTAAAACCTGTTTGTAAAGCCCTTGGGTAGTTGGTGTCCTTTTTGAGAAGCGTTGATGTCAGTCTGACCTCCAACTCATAAAACATGGCGGGTTCCACGCGGAACATGTTTTTTGATCTCCCATGGATCTTCGTTGCTGATCCAGTCGCTAACCTAGACCGAGCGTAGTCTACGGGTACCTCTTCTTCGTCGCGCCTCTTCCTGTGCCGGCTTGTATCGCCGGGTGATGGTGATGGTGAGCTGATTTTAGACCTGCACCCAGTCCAAAGACAGGTAGGCAGCAAAGAGACCCATGATCCAGAACTACTTAACCCACCTTGTCCTCGAATGCTCCTAGTATGTCTAAAACGCCTTCATAGCCCCTTTCTGAACACACCGCTTCTTCCTAGAATACAGCTCGAACGCTTCCAGAAAGGGGCAGTTGTCGCATTCGAGAGTTCCAGGAAAATAATGTTGAGGATGTCCAAAATACGACCGCACCGAATGTCCTTACGAACTAACAGAACATTCCTGGAAAATCACGAACCCAATTAGAACCCAGTTAGAATCCAAAACGAATGCCAAAAATGTTAATTGAGGTTATGTTTACAAATCACGATATAGCATGTGTCATGGTTACTATCAGGAAAGAAAGCTTTCCCACTAATATATTTTAACAAATACATGCCAATAAATACTAACATACGTTACTACACTTTATCCTGTTTTTTATTTGCGATAGTTCACTCAGTAATTCACTCACAGCGATTTGTCGTTGAGGCGCAAAAACCTAGCTTTGAACTGCGACTGAGTGTATTGTACAACTGGCGTCAATGTAATGACAGTTTGTAAGTTGGCTGAATTGCTTCGAATAAACCGATTTGTTTTCCTATAGTTGAGGAGATAGTCAGTTTCATTGGTGATTGTGAATTATACGATCTTGCCACATTATAGAATTGTATAATCTGTATATTACTCATTTTAAGGGAGTTATTCCTTCCCTCACCCCAACCACCCTCAGTGCTCTTCTGTTTCAACTTTTTTTTGAAAATGTATACAATACAGAAATTCGCTAAAACTAAAAGATTACTAAGAACAAGTGACATCGTTATCATGTAAACAAAGACTAGACACATACTGTCGTAGTGCGCATTTCTTGTTGTTCTGTTCAAAGTAATACCAAACAGCTGAAAAAGAATCCCTTTCCTGATTTTCAAGAACTACTTCTTGGCGCTTCCCTTTTTGCACAGTAATTTGGAATATTTATTATGGAATATTTAATATTACTTTTATTTATTAATTAAATGAAATCAAATTTCATATGCCATAAAATTGCATATTTTCAAATTTCATTGTATGAATTTAAGTGCAATTAGTTTGTTTATTTTGGCCACATAATGAATCAATTGACTATTGTCACAAACATTAGCAATTTTCCATTAACATCTTCTTGAGATAAATTGCACGTTTCAAGGTTCCTATTCCAAAATGTGCCATCCTAAAACTTTCAGCGCCACATTTGGTATGCTGTGCAAGATTGGTCTTGATGTACTGATTCCTCCTGGCGCGTGGCATGGTGTCATCCTCAGACCTCCCCTTGCCCTCCGTGGTAACCTTGGCATATCTGTCTCGTATGTTGGCCAACCATTTCTCGATTGTCTTGGCTGGAAAACTATAATGAACACTTACATTAATTGACATCTATTTCATATAAATCGTGTAATTGTGACAATTTTCCAACATTTCCACTAAAACGTTGCATTGATCAACTGATTCATCCTATTACAAAGATTATTAATAATCTTAATGTGGATAAAACGGATATATTTATTATTGGTAGAAAACAACAACGAAACAGGATTGTCGACTACTTTCCAGTTAAATTATTTGGTAACAATATTTCACCATCAGATACTGTTCGGAATTCGTCAGTACATTAAGTATGCAAATCATATTTCATTCCACAGTCATATTTACAGCAATTTCCACCGCCCGCTAGAAAGTAAAATTCGTCATATTTATAAGTTTCTCCTGAACTGCTGCATGATTGCGATTTAGTCACGTCAGAAACCTGTCACGCAATCAACGGTTAAGGTCTGAGAAATTTGCATGGACAGTCAATTTCTTAATTGACAGACTGTATTGTAGGAGGTGATGCTTTCGTTATCCTTCTGTACCGTGTCCAGAATTTTTATGATTCAACCATCTCATTTCGCACTAGTTCAAAATAATCCTTCAACGTCTTCAAAAGTTGGTCTAACGTTTTGCTAGCCGCCTTGTCAGGGTTACATAAATCGGACAGTACTTGATAAATGTCTCTCCCCACTTCACTTACGAATATCGCTTTGCGCCTGTCAGCATTGTCATCCGCAATGTTATTTGCCGTCAAATACAACAGCAAAGGTTTCTCATAACACGACACCGTCTCTGTTTTTGGTCAAACTTCCCAACGTTCCGACCAATCCCGCCATCTCGTCGGGCTTGCTCACGTGCTGCGTCAGCTAAACGCCGCACAACGTCGTCCCGCAAATATCTTCGCTCAATGTTACGTTTCTTATAACTGACAGCGCCTCTGATATGTTTGGGTTAACGGGAACTTTCTTTGTAAATCCTCGTCGCCAGTAAATGTTATAACCTGTGTCTAGTATGGATAAAATTTTCGGTGTCGAACATAACAAATTTATTAAACATGGCAGGCTGGCAGACGACCACGCAGGAACTAGCTCAGTTCCAGTGAGGCGTATACAAAAGAAAAAATCGATCTACGATACATTATCACAATATGGATTGTCAATACAAAATGTGAGGAAATAAGACACTGTTTGAAAAATAGCCACACCATAAAACATATTATTTGGATGGCCCTGACGTACCGTCAGAAGGATTCGATCAAATGGAAATTTCTTGTGTAGCACTGCAACTGGAAATGCCTGTGCAAAATAAGAAAAACATATTATCCATTATGCATTTACGCAGTTCTGGTTATTTAAGGACTTATGCTCTGTGTACAGCAAACATCTGTCGAGTTTCACACATACGTTTACATGTGTAAATTCACACACAAAAATACAACATACATTTCAGCAAATCCCCTGAACATTTATAGAACCATCCTCCCTTATGTTACATATAAGTCAATGCAACCTCAGTAGAAGTTTCTCTGGGGTAACATCCTCAATAAGATGGAATTGTGCACTGAACTCGTCCTCTTCCTCTTTGTGTCGCTCTTTGGTGGCTTTGTAATATATAACGGAAGTTCCGTGTCCACCTTTTTGCAGATCACAGAAATATATATATATATATATATATATATATATATATATATATATATATATATATATATATATATATATATATACCATGATTAAGGATGACCTCAAAATATGTTTAAAAACAATGTCATTTAACCAAACTCATACACCATGTACTTGTTAATTAATGGGAAAACCTGTAGAAACCTGTGAAAAGTTTCTCACCTGTCATGGTAAGGTTTTAATGATATTATTATGTATACATCAGTGTTTGAGATTACCCTTTTCAGTTGTATATATAGTGACAGAAGACAAGTTTACATAATTTGCATATATTATACTGTACAATTTAATGCTATCCAGCACCAACAGCATTCCTAAAAAACATCTTACGGTTTAACATGTATAATTTGTCATGGGATATATTTGTAACATAGTCTTGTATTAAGTCTATTACATAAAATAATTAAACATCAGTATTACAAGTGTCATAACTTTTGTAGTTTCCTTAAAATCAGTTAATCTAAACAAATACACAATACACATACTTCACAATCTTCACCCAGCGGTATTTGAAATCTTGCAATGTGAACATATGTGCAATATGTAGCGCGGTGAAATTGTGATGAAACGTTCATTGTCATCTGCTGTCAGTGCTCGGGGATGGTGTACTCCACAGTCAACATTCTGCAACCTCTTCTGTCCCTGGCTCTTCCAAACAGGTAAACAATTCAGTTCCAAAGTGTGTATAGGAATATATATATCTATATCTGTGACAGGTGAATATGTTTTTCCAAAATAACGTTATTATTGGAAGTAAACATTATGTACAACATTATTATAAAGTGAGTTTAAAGTTATTTAACAAAATTAAAATAAACAACATACATGCTGACCTTAACATCTAAATATTTGTTATATAAATTTCATACAGCTATCACAGATCAAGTTACTGAAGAGATTGTTAATATTAATTCTTAATGCAGTATGTATTAAACATTTATTATAAAAAAAACATTAATTACACTGTACTGGGCACACTGTACTGGATTACAATTCTTAATAAGAGGTTTGCATTATATATAATGTTCTACTTATCAAATCATGTCGCATGGGCAGTGTTACGTACAATAGTTATTATCACACATTAATTGTATCACCATTTCTAAAACAACATAATTCAAAATATTAGTAACTGTCAAAGGAAAACTAATCATCGCATGTGCTGTGTGACTGCATGATAAAATGACAAATAAATGCACCGTAATTGTCTAGATATAAATTATACACATGGATATGTTGAACTAATGCATGGTAAATATAAATATATAATACATTCATTCTTACGTATATTAAGCATGACTTTAAAACGCATGATTATGGAATATAGATAGGGAAATTTCTCTTCTGGACCAACTGAAATCCACCCATTCAGACTTGAAACATTATTTGAAACACTGAAAATGTATCGTTTTAAATATATTTATAACTGTTCTCATTTTATATTACTTTCTTCATTACATTGTAAAATTCCACAATATAATAATTATTGGTTTATACCTGCTGCAAAAGGCCTTTATAAAAACCAATTGTACGGTGCTTGGGGCCTTGGATTGCTAAACCTTGGTGACTGTATGCAGAAATATAATTATTATTAATGTAAACATGTTAAGGTTTATTATTCCTGAATACAGCTGTGTAGCAATTGATAAGCAAACATTTCAGTATGGTAGTGCTACATTACACACACACATATATTATATATATATATATATATATATATATATATATATATATATATATATATATATATATATATATACATATCATACATACATACATACATGCATGCACGCACGCACGCACGCACACATACATACATACATACATACATACATACACACACACACACACACACACACACACACACACACACACACACACACACACACACACAGTGTAGTGTAGACAGTCAAACATGATACTTTCATGTTGAGTTCACTGTTATAAAATTACAAATTCAACTCGACGTTTTCTTAGTGGTAGCCAACATGAAAATAATAACCATTACTGATTTCCTGGGAACAATAATTACAAAACAGATGTTTCTCAATACGAAACGCAGCGCTCATAACTAAATGTGGGTGATAAAGGAAGTAAACAAATTACCTCGTCAGTTACTAATTACAAGTTCTGGTTCTTTTGATAATTTAGATTGTAAACTTTATAAAGAATGAGTGGGAGCTGAAATTTTGTTTTTGTTTAGACACATTTATGCAATAATTAAACTGTTTTCGAAAGTTATCCGCGCTCTCGGCGTCTCTCAAATTCAACTTACGAATATTAAATACTCAGATCCTAAGAAACTTTACGGTTACAATGGTTTACTTCATTCAGACGACCCACCATGCGCACCGATGTGATGTGTCCTAAGGACATTTTGCCAGTTACAAATTCAGATAAGATACATATACAGATATGTAGGATGTAGTCTCGCTTAACCGACTGTCGGTGGGTTGCGGAACTACGCCGAGAAGACAGTCTGGTTACTTAATCAGCTTTTGTTTGTTTATCCGTGTGGTCTATACAATGCTGCCACCTCACGGACACTGGTCAATCCTGCCGTAATTTTTATAAACAACTGCAAATTTGTATTTCTATTTACTTTGTGTTAATATAAGTAAAATTTGGAAAAGTTTTTGTAATAGAGCATTATTTGATGAAAAGGTATCCTTATTTAATGTGTATGTTATTCATGTGGGGCTAAACAATGCTGCCATCTCACGGATACTGGTTAATCCTACCGTAATTCTTATTTTATAACAACTGTAAATTTGAATTGTTACTAATTTTTTTGTTAATATAAGTTCAATGTTGAATACTTTTCATATGATATCATTATCTTGTAAAAATGTATCGTTATTTTAATTTTTATTTCGTAGTTGGCCTGAGAGCCAATCAGCGTCTCTATCCTAATCTGGGGTAAGGCCTAACAAATGCAGAGCCTTTCTTTCCCCAGGCAGAGTTGAGTGGCTTAAAAATGCTGCCACCTCACGGAGCCAGTGTAACCGAGGCTATGTAGGATGCCGATATCGCATAAAGTACGTGACCCAAAAAACACAGGACGTCGACAGTTGAACATTGTTTCCCCAGTTATACCCGGTGTAACGACGATTCTTTTTTGACGATTAGAAAGTAAACTTATTTTCGTGATGGTAGCCATGTCACGTGGTAAGTTATGATGTAATACTCTTTCATACATACACCTATACAATAAAGTTTTAGATAAAATATATTGTTTACGATAATAGTAATTAATCATAATAGTAATTATTTATGATTATTTAATAATAATTAATTATTATAATGTTTTTAAAGTACATATTTTAAAAAATTAACTGACTGTGCAAACTAATTAAACTATTAAGACAGTACACATCGGAATGGTCCAGGACATTGGCGTGTTTAAAAACAACATCAACAAATACCTCAGAAAGGCGAGATGTACATATATAATGCATGGGTTGGACTCTCAATAAGCCAAAGTCTTCCATGTCCACCTGCTAGGTAGAGTCTATTCTCTGATGGCAATCTTGTTACCTCCGCCGCTGTACTATATCGACTTGCAGCTCGGATATGTGTTCACTCCACTTCGCCTTCGTCGTCGTTTTGCGAGGTACATTTAAGAAATATTTCGCCGTAATGTGTATGTTCAACCATTCGTTTGCACAATTGTAATTAAATTAGTGTTGCAGGTCTTGAATATCCGTTTACGTTGCAAATGTTTCTTCAGAGAGTAAAAAAACATGCAAGTTTTCATTCATGCCTGCGACTGGCGGCTGACAAGTGTTACTATATCGTTTTTAATAATATAAACAATGATTGCTCCCTCAGAAGAAACGACAATATAAATTGCGACGGTTAGCAATATACACAGCAAGAGCTCTGATTCACAAGCTTAGGTACAACTTTCAAGAGGCGAATACAGCGATATAAGTGCTATTACTTAATTGTATTTGTTTTCAGGTGTCATAATATTGAGTAGGAAAGCAGAATCAACATGGCGATGTTCGTCAAACAGACTCTGGCCCTGTGGCTGTGCGTCAGTGTTACGATATTGGCCGTGTTGCTCACATACAAGACTACTGCAGGTAAGTTACTAACTTAGATTCAAACACTTAATATAAACAAACTAAAAGTAACAAACATACCTCCATATTAAACTGCACATTATAGTGGCAAAATTTAACATGGTAAGAACATATTTGTGAAGTCAACCACGCATACGGGCTAAAATGATGAGGTTGCATGAGTAAATAACTGTGTCTGTGACTGTGTTAAAATGTCAAAGAAAACCAGCATTGAGAAGAAAACACCTCCCAATGCATCCACAGTTGATCGCATAGTGAAAAATTGAAAAGCGTGTCCATTTGACATTCATATGTATTCAACAGTGAACCTATAAATGTTCTATCCTATGTACGTTTTGGTTGAATTGGACTCATCAGGTCCTAGAACAAATTCTGTTTGATTGCCCAAACGGCAACTTTGAGCAACTCAGGTAATTTACATAAATCCAAGATGGCCACTGGTCAGATCTTTAAAAATACTTTAGAACCGCTTGTCTTGAATTATGTGTAATGTCTCTTTTTAGGGTTATTTTGGTATTTAAAATCCATTTCTGATGTTACATTTTCAGTTCAAGGTCAATATAATATGCTGATGGTCAGGTAAAGGTCAAAGTTGACCTCTCTGTGGACAACAAATTATAGAAACTTCTGTGAAATTATATTTTAGTTTATCCATGAATAGAAATGGATGATCTTACAATAGTTGACAAATATTTTCATGATAATGAGTACCCAGTCATAATTAAAATTATTTGAAACACATTGTCACACATGTTACACATAGTGTATAGTGCAAATAGCATTGCTAATATAGACATTCATTTGTCTCTGAGGCAAATTCTTGCATTAAGTAATTGTGTGTGAAAGTAATTGTAGGTATGTTACAAGGAACAATATTTTATAGCAAAATATGCAACATAGCTTTACATAATAAATATAAGCAAGATGTTTATGTCATCTTAATAAGGGCAGATAACGCGTAAGAATCTTCATAATTATCATTTACCTATTCCCTCATCCAGGTAATCAGGATCAACAAAACCATCATCGACATCCTCATGCACTCAGCGCTTTTCGTCTACATCTTTAAGCTCTCATCCTCCAAATCCTTCTCTTCAGCATTCTCCATCTCGTCACCATCCTCGTCTTCAACAATCTTATCAGAGCAGTTGCTGTATGATATGCGCACAAGATATTCTTTGTCGGAGTCACAAACTACTTCAGGGCTGCATTTCTTGCCCTGCACCCTATACACTCACCGTGACTCACATCACACAGTCATTGGTGGACCTAGGTCACCCTTAGCAATAACAGGAGCTGGGACGCTATCTCAGATCTTCTAGCCGAACTGAGTGATATCAGCTGACTCGTCAGGTGGGGCTTGCTGGTCTGCCGCTTTCCGCAGAATGACCTGCAGATTGGTCCGCAGCATATGCAAGAACAGGTTGACTGATGCTGAAGACAGTGCTTTGACTTTGGGCCTTTTCTTTACAAATGTGATGCGGACATACTCCATGGGTTTCCACGGTGGCTGACAATGCAGAGCGACGAAAAAAGTGTTTGCTGTCTACGTCGGATCTGTTGCGTTGTACCCACTTACCCAGTACATTATCCTAGGAAATCTTCATGGACTTTAATGTGTGTATCGCAATGATCTTGGCTTTGGCGTATGGCTATCAGGTCATGTCGCAATTGCTGAGGGCGTGCCCATGCTACTGCAGAGATTGTGGCCTGTGATGTCATATTCCACCGCTCCATCTGCACCTTGCACCCCACCTTCTCCAGATACACCCAACATACCAGTAGCACATGGATCCATGACATAGAAGATCGTCGTGAACTCATTACCAAAAGTCTCCACCATCAAGATTTCTCCTGCACTTAACATAGACACACATGCGCCAGGTTCCGCTTATTGAGCTTGCACATCAGTATATTATACACATTATGTGTATGTTTCTCTTATTACAAATGTGCTGTCCGGAAATTGCAAATGTTCGTCATGGTGTGCAATACATTTGTTTCTTTAAAAAGGTATGTATTGAGCGAATGTTTTATAAGTGGTGATACCTTTCTTGTTACATTACAGTAATAATTTTAGTAAAATAGGTTCACAGACGTAACAGTCATTAACTAATGAATGTATATAAGCAACATCAAATTGGACATAGAGGTGACCAAGAGGCCACCAAGAGTAATGCCACACAAGTAGGATCAATGAAGATCGAATTCCAACTCGAATTGAGAAACCGATTCGAGACACTACAATAACTAGACGACATCGACACCATGAACGAGACCTTCACAGACATGATCCAACAAAGCGCGCCAAGAGTAACTAAGGCAATCAACAAGCCACTGAAATCGAAGATATCGTCACCAACACGAGCCCTGGGGTCTAATGCTTGGACCGAGACAACTAATAGTCTGAGAAAATGCTATTGTCCGAGACAATAAACGTCGAGACTTCTGCCATCGCGAAGTTGGTGTGCAAGAACCGGACGTTAGACCGAGAGAATGAAGTCAGAGACTTTTTTTACGCGATTGTCGATTTATGTTGGGCTAATTTTAAACGAGGGGAACTCTGGAAACCCCAACTAGTTTTTCGAAACGCGTAGGCGCCTCCCGTTCCTTCCTCCCGAGTAACACCTATATTAGCCTTAGTTAGAACTGTCTTTTTATTGTATCCGTTTATGTACCCAAATGTTACGATGATCCTCATGTTTTACAATGTAATCGTGGATATAACAAGGAAAGGAATATTACTCTCTCTATTGATGAGGTATTTGTCCGTGTGTCCGTTGTGTCGTTTATCAACGTTGGTTTTCATTGATGACTGAGTAGTCGATGTCTTGATTCATGAATCGCTATCGCAGTAAATGATTTCTGCAATCCATCCAGTCACAGGTCAAAATACCTACCATTTAACTATGTTCGCGCTATACTGTTGATCTGGTCTTGCAGTGGTTTAAGTGACACGTTCTTGCCAAAGGGCAATTTATAAAGCGGACGATTTTTGACCTGTTCGTATGCGTCTATTTTTTCATAATTTAAGAAATTGGAATTCCATCTGCCAGTTTTCCCAAGAACTTCACTGAAACAATTTTTTTCACGACATTGTACATATGTGTTAACATTTTAGAACATGCATCTACGTTGATAAACATTCGTCGACTACGAGAAAGCCTTCGACTCAGTGCAAACTCAAACAGTACTGACCTCGCATCAAGGTCAGGGGATAAAAGATTATTTAAGGAAAGCTACACCAACTGCTCTATGACAGTCCACCTATATAAACAAAGCCACAAGATCAACATCAGGAGAGGAGTACGACGGGAAGATATATCGCCCAAGCTTTTTACGGCTGCACTCGAAAGCATGTTCCGCCGCCAACTGACTTGGGAAATTACAGGCTTGAAGATGAACGGTGAATATCATAGTCATTTTCGCTTCGCCGACCACATACTCATATGCGCTAATACACCACAAGAACTACAACAAATGATACAATAGTTAGCTGACAAAAGTGAAAATCAGGGTCTAAAGATGAACAAGTCGAGGACAAAGGTGATGGTGGAAAACGACACACCAATATATGTCAAAAACACCAAGATCGAGAACGTTGAAAGCAACATCTACCTGGGATACGGCAACAGGAAAAAAACCAAGAGAAGGAGATTTAAAGAAGAATCACGTCCGGATGGCAGCATTCGCCAAGCACCGCGTCATCTTCAAGGGTAATATTGGGATATGCTTGAAGAGACGAATTTACAACCAATGCGTACTTCCAGCAATGACATTCGGTGCGGACACATGGGGCCTCAACCCTCAAGCAAAGAACAAGCTAGCAGCTGCACAAACAAACATAGAAAGGAGTATGTTAAACATCACATATCGGGACAGAAAAACAAACATTTGTAAGAGAAAAGACAAAGGTCACAGACGAGATTGAAATAGTCGGGAGACGGAAGTGCACCTAAGCAGGGTACGTCGGCAGGACACGAGATAACCGATGGACGCTATATATCACCACCTAGAAAAGAAAAAGATCCAGAGGAAGGCCGGCGAGACGGTGGAGAAACGAAGTAGACGACTACTGGAAGGTAACATATGGCAGCGGACAGCGCATGATAGGCAGATGTGGAAGCAGCATGCTGAGGCCTTCGCGTAACCACAGGACACTATGGCTGCACAATGATGATAATGATGATGATTAACAAACACTCATTTACATTACCGTTGACCAGAGGGCCATTCTTCAAAAACGTCTGTCACTTTCGTTTTAATTTTCCACGCATTATATGTTTCTTATTTTTTACGTCACATGTAAATTAGAAATATCGTTGGATTTGTTTGGCCGAGTTCTTTCAGGCCATGTGTATATATGCTGATGTTTCTAAAAAGAAGGTACGCTAATTTCTGCTAGAAAAGACAAAAGTAGCCAAAATACACTTTCCATTTTACTGTTTTTATTGTTAATGCCTCTGTAAAATTGTGAAATAATGGAATTTGTTGTTCGATGTCTTGGTACAAAGACAAGGCATATAACAAAGGAGTACACTGTATTGTAGTCCCTTTCCATGTTAAATTTTTTCCGACAAACCATCATTGTTACGCTCGATACAAAACGTTGTCTCCCACGTGCTAATATTCTAAATACATTATTTTTAACGGTTTATATCGTCATGGAAGCCGTATATATTCAATTAATTTATGAAAATATAAATTTTCATATCGGTCATTTTTATAATATATGTAAATCATAATTTTGTGTTATTTAGAAAAACAACAACCATACTTTAACTGGTTACGTCCTATACCAAGCTCTAATAACAACTGAGGGCAAATTAATGAACATAACTACTTCCAAATGTAAGGATGAGTAAATAATAATGTTTACTAAATGCCTGAATTGTTGCTACCAAGTTTAACGGAAATCGAAGACTATGAAAAAATTGCATTTCCAACGCCAACTGTCAGACATTTTTGGAGAATGGCCCCAGAGTGTCTGGTTTATAAAGGATACATATTTGTAAATTGATTAAGCTATGTCGAAAGGATTGGTTATGACAGTGCAAAACACACCTAAGTGAGTAAGTAAGTTGCATACTTCCAACCTCAGCAATTAATAATTACACATCACCTTTAAAAAGAAAACACTACATGTTTAGCTTATGAACATGTATTCATGAGCGTTAGTGGAAATTGGGGCGGAGAGTGAAATACTGCACCCCGAAATCGTATAGACACGCATTGAATAATACGCACGCCACACCTAGGTTACCTGTACCTCACGTCGATTATGTACGCCTCGGTCAGGTTACCCACTTTAAGTTCCAAATACCTCCCCTTCCCTGCTACACGCGCTGTCTGTATTGTGCCACAGTGCGCCACAATGTCATACAACCATTCTTCTATAGCGGCTCAGTTCGGTAGACTGGTTATCCTTGCTGACGCCTTACATATATGTGTGTGCTAACATGCAAAGCCTGATGTCATATACCCGATCACTGAATCCTATATACGCGCACATAACATATCACTTATATTCCTAACTAGCTACATCTGAAATCATATTCCTCCAGGTATAACTGCAGAGAACTTCAAGCGTGTTTGTTACTACACGAACTGGTCGCAACACCGGAGACGGGGCGGCAAGTTTACCCCCAAGAATTTAAGCGTCGATTTATGCACACACATCGTTTACGCATTCGCAAAATTGGGGCACAATCTTCAACTGACGCCAACGGAGTGGAACGATGAGCCAACAAGACGGACGACGGGAATGTAAGTCACTACCTAGTCTTACCCATGCAGGTTATTTAAATGTCATGACGAAATAGTCTTGCCCACTGAATACCTACATCATTTTGGAGCGTGCTGGCACTTTTTGCAAACTTCAACATTGGTAGATTCTCCATGTTTGTTATTGTCTTGTTTAATGTGGGACCAATCTTTGATACAAGTGAATCTAATTGGAATCATGACGTGACTGTACACTATGATTATATTCGTGTTTTTATATTCATATGGTCGACAATTCGAACTCACTCATAAATCGTCGCCTACAGGTGTACATGTTTGAGACTTGACGACTTTTAATATCAGTCCTTTTTAAGCAGACTGCATACTATAATTTGTTTTTATCACTTTAATTGTTAAACATAATTACTATTTTGATATTGTGAAAATTAGGTTTTCATTACAGGTACAAGAAAACAATATTATATATAAAGGCTCTTAAAGGGGTGTTGTTTTTAGAAATTAAAGGATCGATTTCACCACTAATACAATTATAAGCAACCTAATTTATTTTGGTGATGAATTTTTATATTTTAATTGGTCGTAATAACATGTGCACTTGTTTTGTTAATGAATAGACTACACTATCGTCATTGCTGGGTTGCTTGAAAGTTGTTACCAAACACAAACAACAGATTCCCTTCACAGCTAAACAACATGCATGACATCATTGAGAAGCTACATTACAGGATTTGGTCAAATATAATGTTGTACTTCATTTAGCAGGTTATGTACTGGATTATCCGACATATCCACATGCACATGACTCATCAACAGTAACATTGCCAGAAAACACTTCTGACTGTTATAGGTACGATCAGGTGACTAAATTAAAGCGTGTTAAAGGTTCCCTTAAAGTACTGCTTGCTGTAGGAGGGAGCAAAGTGGGAACTAAATTAATGACAAAGATGTTATCAACAATTGCCAATCGGTTGCGGTTTGTAAGAACTACGATTCATTTCCTACGTAAACGTCACTTCGACGGACTCGATCTGCACTTCGAGTATCCGGGCAGTCGAGGGAGTCCCGCCAGAGACAAGCACCAATTCACACTTCTCATTCAGGTACGTGTTGTTGGATGGGCCGTGTGTGTGTGTGTGTGTGTGTGTGTGTGTGTGTGTGTGCGTGCGTGCGTGCGTGCGTGCGTGCGTGCGTGCGTGCGTGCGTGCGTGCGTGCGTGCGTGCGTGCGTGCGTGCGTGCGTGTGTATGTATAGGTTCGTGCGTGTTGTTGGATGGGCCGTGTGTGTGTGTGTGTGTGTGTGTGTGTGTGTGTGTGTGTGGTGTGTGTGCGTGCGTGCGTGCGTGCGTGCGTGCGTGCGTGCGTGCGTGCGTGCGTGCGTGCGTTCGTGCGTGTGTGCGTGATGCTGCTGTGTAATAGGTTCGTCGTGTTGTTATGGGCCGTTGTGTTGATGTCGGGGCCGGCGGCTGCGTGCGTCGTGCCATGTTTAGATAGTTCGTGCGTGTGTTATGCCAAATTCGTCTTGAGATGCTCATGCCCGCCCGCCCCAAACCCGCCCCCCCCCCGCCCGCCCGTCCGCCCGCCCGCCCGCCCGCCCGCCCGCCCGCCGTCCTCCCTCATAGTATGTCTAGTTCAGACCGCAGTTCACTGCCATGTCCCAAAACGTTCAGGAACTACGAGCAGCGTTCAATGCAGAAGCCGTCCGGCACCCGGCAGCAGGAAGACTGTTGTTGACAGCTGCTGTGGCGCCAGACCCGCCGACGATCGACGCAGCTTACGAAATACCGCTGATAGTCAGGTAAATAGTGATGCGGGCAACGCCGTCAATTCACCTTCAATAGTACTACAGTTAACTGTTAACATACCGTTTTTGGGTGTCGAGTATACAAGAACAGGAGTTTATTATATAGTAATACATATACGTGTTCGTTCACTTTGACATTTATTTAGGTTTAGCAACCGACATTTAGAAGTCTGTGAAAACAGTAATTATGTTTAAATATGCAATCAGATAAATCAGTCATAACGGACAGAAATGTCTCCGTTAGTTGTTTGAACTTACGTGAGTGTGAAATCACGCCGATTTGAAGATACATATGTCGTCGGTGTCTACGGCGGATTTGGGTTTTTTAGCATGACAAGAATGAAAATTAGAAAGTTGATATGTAATCGATCATTGGATGAACTGTATGTGAGATCGTACGAAATGCAACATGTTTTGAGTACCAGTACAACAACAAAACCTACCAATCAACCAGATAACGTCGACACTTTTTGACGCTAAGTCTGCTGTAAATTCCAGGAGAAAATATCTTAGATTTCTCTAAAACAATGCTTTATCAATATATGTTAGCGACGTTACGTTTTTATAAATGGTACCCTTGATGATTGGCAGTGTCCCAATATACATCTAAATCCGTGCTTCAGTAAACTCGACTGGGTCGGTCTGAAGTCGTACGACATGCTCAGACCGTGGGATAACAGAACCGGATTCCACACTGCATTGTATAGCGTGTACTACCACGCTCCCATGCTGAGCATAGTAAGATCAAGTCGATGAATAACAACATGTATAGTGGTCGGTGTAGTTTTTATCTTCTATATGAATAGACGATGCAATTGTCGAAATATCGGTAGTAACGTTTCCACAAGGGATCTAGTACTATGTACTATTTTAGTAGGAATATCATTTAGTAAAACCAATTGCGTTGATGTAATGTCAAAGCTTCCTGCATAAATCAGCTGAATAACTTGCATGTTGCGAGACGGAAGTGGGATGCAGCGGGAATGGATTATGATTGGGAAGGGGGGACTTTGGGGTGAATGAGGGGAAATCAAGGAGGAAGACGAGTAGTACAGATCGTTATATGCTTGGTGCGGTGGAACGTCAAAGGTCAAAGGTCATGTAACGACCACTAGCGGATATGTGATGAACTGGTGGCGCCCCATAGCGGACATATCACGAACTAGTACTGCGTGCGTCTTATTTTTTAAATTAGGTTAAAGCGGTCAATGTCATTTAGCGTTCCCTAGCGGATCCATCTGACGGATAGGTCGTGAACTAATACCCAAACCATTCTCTTATTTTTTAACTAGGTCTAAAATAGTCAGATGACACGTTGCCCACTGGTGGAGATGTCATCAACTACATAATTGGGTCAAGAGCAAACATCCAGGTCAAATGTGGACGATAAGGTCAAACTTCAATATCACGTTCTGCACGGTAGACCAGTTGGGTCACGTTCTCCACTTAGGTCACCTGCATATCTTTGAGCATGCTCAGTGTATTAAATAAATAAAAAAAAATAAAAAAAATATATATATATATATATATATATATTTATTTATTACAATATATATACGTATATATATATACTGAGAATCGGTCTAAAAATATATTGCGCATGTGCAGTGCCTCAATTTATTATATTTGTCTTCCAGGAGAATGTTGATAAATGTATAATATAAAAGTATATGTTTGAGACGTAGGCCAGTTTGGTTTTTTCTCACGTATGCGACTAACTTATGCAATATCTTATTTGTTTATAGTTCCATCTACCTATCTCCTAACCAAAACATCCCTCTCCAATATTACAACAGTGAACTAATGCACCCTGTGACTTATAGATGTTTGTCAACGAACTTGATACAATGAGACAGTAGACAGGCGCGCTGATGCCAAAAACACCATTCTTGCAAAAATATGCCATCGTATCACAGTGGGTTGGGAATTGTGAAAGCGTTCTATGCAAAGTTTTTATCGAATTCTGATTGGTTGGTAGCGGCCTTTTTCATTTTCGGTACGCACACGTGACAACAGCGGTCCCTCAAAAAGTTTTTTGAGGTTGACATTATTCACTCCTACATCATGGCTAACGGAATGTTAATCAACGTGGAATACTTTAAATACGTGTTATCTTACGAGGACAGATTCCCACAGACACAGTTAGAACCACCATCCCCGGCGGCGACAGCACTGCCACTGGTAAGTCTTTGTAATGGCATATGTCGATTTTTCGTGTTACAATTTTTGGAAAAATGCGAATACGCATATTGTCATGTCGTGATTAAAACTCTCGTTCCTTCTTGTAGTCGGAAGGCCGCACCGACTCGCCACCATGGCGGAAGGATTTGAATGTCACCACTGCGGGACAGCGTTTGTGGAATATAGATGAAAATGATTACAAAAGTATCAAGTGTTTTCGGACAATTATAATTTGTAAACTTGTATGTTTAATCCGTATATACAAAAAACCCACGCATTGTTCTCATGCCCACGTTTCGTGTACTGCAGGTTTCCAAGAGGTTTTACCTGTTGATGGCGATCTACAACGATCAATTCACGGATAGAGCGAGTCGGACGGGGTTGTCGTGTAAATTCGTGTGTTGCGTTGCGTTGCGTTGCGTTGCGTTGCGTTGCGTTGTGTTGTGTTGCGTTGCGTTGCGTTGTGTTGTGTTGCGTTGTGTTGCGTTGTGTTGCGTTGCGTTGTGTTGTGTTGTGTTGTGTTGTGTTGTGTTGTGTTGTGTTGTGTTGTGTTGTGTTGTGTTGTGTTGTGTTGTGTTGCGTTGTGTTGTGTTGTGTTGTGTTGCGTTGCGTTGCGTTGCGTTGCGTTGCTCGTCTTGCGTTGCGTTGCGTTGCGTTGCGTCTCTCCGTCTCTCCGTCTCTCCGTCTCTCCGTCTCTCCGTCTCTCCGACTCTCCGTCTCTCCGCCTCTCCGCGCCTCCGCGTCTCCGCGTCTCCTCTCTCTCTCTCTTTATCTCTATCTCTATCTCCTCTCCCCCCTCCCTCCCTCCTCCCTCCCTCCCGCCCTCCTTCCTCTCCTCCCTCCTCCTCCTCCTCCTCCTCTCTCTCCCTCCTTCCCTCTCTCTCTCTCTCTCTCTCTCTCTCTCTCTCTCTCTCTCTCTCTCGGTATAACGGGGCCCATTGTTAAGGTATGGACACGAGGTTAGTTCACCCGTTTACCAGTATCGTCGTTGGGTCTGGATGTCGTGATTCACCACGAGACAGCGGAAGCGGAATGATGCTGAAGTCACGGCGGTTCTCAGCACCCCTAATGTTATTATGATTAAGTTCCCGCGCCAGTTGCTGCTCCTAGCGCCAGGACATGTTTCCTCCCCATAATTTCATTGGCTGGAGCGGAGGAAGACGGGATTTGATTGGCTGTTGCGGAGGAAGGGAGGAAGGGAGTGGAGGGTTTTGATTGGCGGCTGCGGTGGAAGGGAGGAAATGGGTCTTTTGGGGCGGTTTTGGAGGAGCAACGCCTTAAATGAAATCATATTTTATCATTGCTTGAATGAAAAAGCTTTATGAGAAACGAAATGCATCATTGTGGCGCGGCGTGCCCCGTAGCGGCGCGGGGCGGATGAAGAGTGGGAGGTCAAAGATTAAAGGTCAACGTTAAATCAATTATCATCATCACGTTCGGCAGGTAGGCCACTTGGGTCAATTTCTTCACGTTCCTCATGTAGGTCACCTTGCGCAGTGTTATTGTTTTCTATCTATCTTATATAACAACGGAGCAATAATGCAACTGGAGCGGAGGAAGGTAAAAAGTTATAAATTATTGTGTCTTTTTTAAACAATACCAAAACAGGACTTAACGCAGTGCCCTATGCAGAGCCCGCTCTCCTGGTAGTTAGGTTGTCAACTACAACCATACATTCAATAAAGCGACAATTTCTTTCTTCCGGAAAACGAGCCACTACGGCAAGTCACCGCGTCAGCTGAAGGTATAGGAGATATTGACCTTTGACTCATCAGCCCTGCCACATATGCAGAAAAGTCTGGGCACGTTTATTCATATAGCGGTATCACTATATGTTCTGAATTAGACTACGTGCGTGCGTGCGTGCGTGCGTGCATGCGTGCGTGCGTGCGTGTTTCAGAACGAAACTCAAACCGCACTCGACAAATTAATTAGCCATATAGACGATGCCCTATAAATAAATGTGATGTGATGTGATGATTGTGTTCTCTCTCCAACGTCATCATCTACGGATAATTCGAGAAGGTTTTGGAGATTGATAGAAAAAGTAACCTACTCTACGACTACTGAAACACGGACACCTCAAGGACACGGAGCAGATAGAACGCCTCCTTGCGGCAGACTCGTACAGCAAAAACGTCGGTGCCCTACCAAAAGACTGTCTGCCTACGACTGGCATCACTCGCTGTCCGGCTGCTTTCGTGTTTAAACTCACTCGAGTGATAAACCGGGACAACAAGGGACGTGGAGAATATTTCAACTCTTACGGATTGCCAATTCGCCACGTTGAATTCGATGACTTTCTAAAGAGCAGCTGTGTGACTTGGAGTTTGAACGAGAGACTGCTTCAGAGCCGGCTACCCTCCGCATTCTAATGTATGTGGACAATACTGTGTTGTATATTTGTTGCATCGATGTTTAAAACACAACAGTTATTAACGTTTTCGGCAATGACTGTCGTGTATTTGACTTTGTTAACAGTTGCATGCAATGTCCGCATTACTGACTCGATGCACGTGTATGACTGGTCTGTTTAGACGTCGATGCAAAATACTTCTGTTATGAACGAAATCATGCAGACCTACAAGCTGAACAGTTTGATAGGGACAAATGTGTCTCTCACCATTAAGAAAAGTAAACGAAACGGGTACACTAACTACAACGTCACGCACCTAGATGTTCTGCATTAGACCCGGTGCGCGCGCTCTGTTTCATGGCCAAACCACAAACCGGCGACGAAGCGGTCCACATCCACTGTCGCAAGTTCTTCGTACTGTATTACCAACGTCACAACTTGTACGGAGTCGTCCGACTGCGCGACTACTACTCTTCTTTCTTTTCTGCGTTTAAGGCGAACATTACCATTGACTATCCTGTTCACGGAATGAAGAAGACGCTTGCATGTCACATTGCATTCAGTGTCGCTGATCTTTCGAAACTACGCCCCAATGGTTGCGAGATAGACCACCCTAGTCATATCCAACACGATTGTCTCTTGCCTTATGACATTTTAATTGACATGCACTTTAACGAGGCTGTGGAGAAAGATAACTCAACTGCAGTCAGTAGAGATTGGTTGACCCTTTTACTCGAGGTAGATCTTAGACAATCCGACGTGGCACCCCAACAGTTGGATACCATCAAGAGTTGGTTGGAGGAGAATCCTTCAGAGCGATGGCGAAACAATGTTTAACATATGGTATTCGCCGCTTTAGGGGATGACCTGTAAATACATGTGTTGTGTTCTGCTTTAACAGAAAAAATGTGCAAACCTTATTGGTTGATTGTGTACTTAGTCGGTAGAAGTATGAGTCTAAGTACCGTCCACCCTGGTCCAATCACCGTTTCATCGCGTTAGAAAGGTAGTGTTTCCATATGTTTACTAAGTTAGAGTTGCAACTTTTAGTTAATTATCAATATTCGAGGTTTCGCCTAGGTCCCGTTGCCTGAAGTATGGTCACCCTTATTACATAAATGATTATTAACTTTGTTGTCAGTCCATCACGCATGTTGTCAGGTGACAACTTTCATAGGCTATCCTTGTAAGGTATGCTATCTATGACAAAATATGGTATTTGTACTTACCTTTATTTTACAAAACAGATCATTGACAAAGACCATTGCACACGTAATTACATGTTGGTCATCTTCTGGTAATGGGTAACCGATTCAGGTCATTGCGCGTGCGCAATGTTTTCCGACAACATAAAATTGTAGTTCACGATCGCTACCATGTCCAGGATGTAAGTCACATAGGTCACGTAAGGAACTTACATATGTCGTTGCGCAACCCATACACATGAGGCTAGGACAGTTTTCTGTCATGTGCAAACCATAACATCCGTTAAAATGACGCTTCCTACCACGTGCAAAACACAACTTCCTTAAAAATGGCCGGCCAGATCAACACCATAACACAATTTCTTGCAAAATTACACATTCGACCATAGTCATAACGTTAAAACTAGAGGTCATTTAAGTTTCGATGCAATAACCGTGCCAAGTTTTGTTATTTGACTGAGTCAGTGTGGTAGCTACGTAGCATTTCGTAACGTTTCTCCGTTTCATAGCGTTAGACAAGTAGCGTCTTTATATATTTAATTAAGTTAGCGTTGTGTCATGAAGTAAAATCTCAATAGTTTACCTTTCTATGCGGTAGCCTTGACAAATTGTCGTAGACTACTAAGTTTAATAAGTCAGCAAAGCTAACACGTTAATATCCAAACGAGATGGCGAGACATGTTTTCACAATTTATTTCAAGTTTGCACAGTAGCTTGTAATAAATGTAAAACATTATAATGTTTCACCGTGAGAACTTTGTCACTTCATCGTATTTTTAAAAGTCATCTTGGTACTTTCGTAACTTTCTATGAGAAAGTTTTGTCACTTTCTATCATAAAACGAGGACCTTGGTAGTTTTCTTACGACATAGAACATTTTCGTTATCAATTCTAATCAAATGTAGAGTTTTTTGGGTTGTAACCAATCTTTAAACACTGGTACCATCTAGCGGTTAATTCTGACACTACGTTAGACGCTTGCACAATCTATCGGACAACTCTAACACAACATTTGACGCCACCGCCTTCTCACTGACAAAACAAACACTAATTAGGGTTAGACACACTTCGACCACAGCCATAACCTAATTTTAGTGTTTTGGTGCGATAACCTTGTCAAGTGTCGTAGACAATACGGTCCTCTCATATCATTTACCACTTCAACGAGATGAATACAGCTGTCTTGTCACAAGTGTTAGCAAGCTAGTGTGGTAACGTCGTATCTTTTTTTAGTTTTTCACTTTATAAAACATATACATTGTTTATTTTATGACATGATTGTAGCACAATCTCACTATTCTTTCGTTGTGTATTTTACTACGTTTCACTAAGTCAGCAAGGTAATCAGGCGCTTCTTACCACGTGCAAACCACAACTTCCGTAAAAATGGGGCTCCGATGACGACCATAACATAATTTCTATCAAAATGGTGGCTTCGACCACAGTCATAACATAACTTTTAGTGTTTAGATGCGATAACTTTAAATGATATGAGAGGACCGCATTGTCTTAGTAAAATACGAAAACTTGACACGGTTATCGCATAAAAACACTAAAATTAGGTTATGGCTGTGGTCGAAGTGTGTCTAACCCTAATTTGTGGCTGGTCAGCGAGATGGCGCTCGCATCAAATGTGTTAGAGTTGTCCGATAGACTGTGCTAGCGTCTAACGTAGTGTCAGGGTTATCCGCTAGATGGTACCATTGTTTAAAAAAGTGACGTTACAACCAAGATCTTTCTAGATTTGAATAGCATTGATTAAGAAAATATTCTCTGTCGTAAGAAAAACCGCAAGGTCTCGTTTTTGTTATAGAGAGTAACATAACTTTCTCATAGAAACTTACGAAAGTTCCAAGATGACTTAAACATACGACAAAGTGACAAAACTATCGCGGTGAAACATTAGAATGTTTAAAATTTACTATTCGTTATAATGAAAACAAAAGTAAATTGTGAAAATATGCCTCTCTATCTCGTTGGGGTATTAAAGTGATAGGAGATTACCTTGCTGACTTATTAAACTCAGTAGAATACGACAATTTGTCAAGGCTACCATACAGAAACGGTACAATATTGAGATTATACTTCATGTTACAACTCTACCTGTCTAACGCTATCAAACGGAGAAACATTACGAAATGCTACATAGTTAGCAAAAATTGAATCAGACAAATAAAACAAACTTGGCAAGGTTATCGCGTCGAAACTTTATATGGCACCAGGTTTTAACGTTATGACTATGGTCGAAGGTGTAATTTTGCAAGAAATTGTGTTATGGTCTTGATCTGGCCCGGTATTTTTTACGGAGGTTGTATTTTGCACGTAGTAGGAAGCGTCATTTTACGGGAAGTTATGATTTGCACATGACAGAAAACTGTCCTAGCCTCGCGTGTATGGGTTGCGCAACGACATATTAAGTTACCAATGTGGAGAATGACCTACGTGACCTAGATACTGGACATGGTAGCGATCGTGAACTACAATTTGATGTTGTCAGAAGACATTGCGCACGCGCAATGACCTAAATCGGTTACCCATTATCAGAAGATGACCAACATATAATTACGTGTGCAATGGTCTTTGTCAGTGACCTGTTTTGTAAAATAAAGGTAAGTACAAATACCATGTTTTGTTATAGATAGCTTAAAGCTTAAAGCATACCTTACAAGGATAGACTATACACGTTTTCAGGTGACAACATGTGTGGCGGACTGACAACAAAGTTAATAATCATTTGTGTAATAAGGGTGACCACACTTCACGCAACGGGACCTAGGTGAACGTTAGAATATTGATACATAACTACCAGTTGCAACGCTAACTTAATAAGCATATGGAACACTACCTCTCTAAAGCGAAGAAACGGTGATGGTTCCAAGGTGGACGGTATTTATACTCATACTTATACTGACAGAGAGCACAATCAACCAATAAGGTTTACACATTTTTAATAAAGCAGTACACAACACATGTATTTACAGGTAATCCCCAAAAAGCGGCGAGTACCATACGTTTAACATCATTTCGCCATCGCTCTGCACAACACATGTATTTACAAGTCATCCTCCAAAGCGGCGAGTACCATACGTTTAACGTTATTTCGCCATCGCTCTGAATGATACTCCTCCAACCAACTCTTGATGGCATCCAACTGTTGGGGTGCCATATCGGATTGTCTAAGATCTACCTCGAGTGAAAGGGTCAACCAGTCTCTAATGAGTGCAGTGGAGTTAACTCTCTCTATACCCTCGTTAAAGTGCATGTCAATTAAAATGTCATCATTCAAGAGACAATCGTGTTGGAGCTGACTAGGGTGGTCTATCTCGCAACTGTTGCAGCGTAGTTTCGAAAGATTAACGACACCGCATGAAATTTGATGTGCAAGCGTCGTCTTCATTTCGTTAACAGGATAGTCAATGGTAATGTTCGCCTTACACGTAGACGAAGAAGAAGAAGTAGTAGTAGTAGTAGTAGTAGTAGTAGTAGTAGTAGTAGTAGTAGTAGTAGTAGTAGTAGTAGTAGTAGTAGTAGTAGTAGTAGTCGCGCAGTCGGAAGACTCCGTAGAAGTTGTGAAGTGGGTAGTACAGTACGACGAACTTGCGACAGTGGATGTGGAACGTGCACAAGTCGACGCTTCGTCGCCGGTTTGAGGTTCGAGATTCGGCCTGAAACAGCACGCACGCACGGAGTCTAAAGCAGAACATCTAGGTGCGTGACGTTGTAGTTAGTGTACCCGTTTCGTTTACTTTTCTTAATGGTGAGAGACACCTTTGTCCCTATCAAACTGTTCAGCTTGTAGAACTGCATGCTTTCGTTCATAAGAGAAAAGTCTTTTGGATCTATGACACACGAATCATATGCGTGCATCGAGTCAGCAATGCGGACATTGCCCACAACTCTTAACAAATGTCATCAACGCAGACATTGCATGCAACTGTTAACAAAGTCAAACACAGCAGTCTTTGTTCACGAGGTCATTCCCGAAATCGTTCACAATCGTTGTGTTTTAAACATCGATGCAACAAATATATAACACAGTATTATCCACATACATTAGAAAGCGGAGGCGTTGCCGGCTCTGAAGCGTTCTCTCGTTCAAACTCCAAGTCTCAGTTGCTCTTTAGAAACGAACTGGCAATCCATAAGAGTCGAAACATTCTCCACGTCCCTTGTTGTCCCGGTTTATCACTCGAGACAGTGTTACACACGAAAAGAGCCGGACAGCGAGTGATGCCAGTCGTAGGCAGACTGTCTTGTCGTAGGACACCGACGACGACGCTTTTGGTGAACGAGTCTGCCGCAAGGAGGCATTCTATCTGCTCCGTGTCCATGATGTATCAGTGTTTCAGTAGTCGTAGACTACATTTCTGTTTCTATCAATCTCCAAAACCGACTCGAATTCTCCGTAGACGATGACGTTGGAGAGCTAACACAATCATCACATCACATCACATTTATTTATAGGGCATCATCTATATGGCTCATTAATTGGTCGAGTGCGGGTTGAGGTTCGTTCTGAAGCACGCACGCATGCACGTAGTCAAATGCAGAACATATAGTGATACCGCCATAGGAATAAACATGTCCAGACGTTTCTGCATATGTGGCAGGGTTAAGTCGCAGGCAGAAGGGTCAAAGGTCAATATCTCCAATGCCATCAGCTGACGCGGTGACTTAACGTAGTGGCTCGCTTTCCGGAATAGAGACATCGTCGCTTTATGGAATGTATGTTTGCAACTACCAGGAGAGCGGGCACTGCATAGAGCACTGCGTTAAACCCTGTTTGGTATAGTTTAAAAAAGACACAATAATTTAAAACCGTTTACCTTCCTCCGTTCCAATGCATTAGCCCACTGTTATATAAGATATATAGAAAACAATAACATTGCGCAAGGTGGGCTACATGAGGAACGTGAAGAAAGTAACCCAAGTCATGCTATAATTTGTATCTGTACCGAGAAAACTGTGGTTTCTTTCCCATGTATGCGACTATCGTACCTAATCCGCCATGATCAGTGCGGGTGCAACACGGCGCATGTCTATCTATCGAAGCTTGATGTCCCAACCAGGGCAGTCGGGTGCTGTCTTGTTCTCATCGAGGGAAGCTGGCTCAGTCAGCATCAGTTACAGTGCGTCAGTGGACGACGTTGTAGGGGTGCAAGTGGTTGGTAAACTACGTTTTATGGAAGACAGAAATTGTCGCTTTATTGAATGTTTGTTTATAGTCGACAACCTAACTACCAGGAGAGTGGGCAATGCATAGGGCGCTGCGTTAAGATCTGTTTGGTATAGTTTTAAAAGACACAATAACTTCTCACCTTCCTCCGCTTCAGTTGCATTAGCCCACTGTTATATACCTATATACTACTCATAATATTACAAATACCAAATAATGTGACCATTTAAAACACGAAATGATGCTTGGCACATTCTCTTGGGTGTCTGTGTTAATAGTTAAGGTTTACAAAAATGTTCATTACAACATTTCCTCTTGGGTGTCTGACAATAATTGTGTATACATTGGTATATGTGTGTAAATAAAACGTTGCAAACCCACAAAATGATGTCGGCGTTTTATTGTCATTAAGACGATACACGAACATGTGCAAAGATATGCAGGTGACCTACGTGAAGAACGTGACCCAAGTGGTTTACGTGCAGAACTTGATCTTGAAGTTTGACCTTAACGTCCACCTTTGACCTTGATGTTTGATCTCGACCCAATTATGTAGCTGATGACATCTCCACCAGTGTGGCAACGTGCCATCTGACTATTTTTAGACCTGGTTCAAACATAAGACACACGTATTTTGGGATATTAGTTCACTACGTATCCGTCAATGGGTCCACCTGTTCTTTGACCTAATATATAGTTCACCACATATCCGCCAAGGGGCGCTACATGATCTGACACCCTTTAACCTAATTTAAAAAATAAATAAGACGCACGAATTTGGACAGCATTAGTTCAAGACTTGTCCGCCAGATGACTCCACACGTTCTTTGACCTCGTTTGTCGTTCACATATCCGTCAGGGGGCGCTACGTGACTTTGACCCTCACTACCTAATTTTATAAATAAATAAGACACGAATTTGGACAGTACTAGTTCGGGTCCTGTCCGCTAGATAGCGCCGCTAGTTCATCACATATCCGCTAGGGTGCGCTATATGACATTGACCTTCGGTCTTCCTCCCTTCCACCGCACTTCCACCGGGCCGCCATATCACGATCGGTACCTACTATAATACTAAGACGGAATGGAGACGGAGGTGATTTGTGTCTTGTGATAGGTATGATGTCTTATTTGTAGTCCGTTGCATTCTTGCTGTGATATGTGTTTCTCTATCCCATTATCAGAATGACGCATCAAAATATTGGCTAAAACGCGGATGTCCGAAACGTAAACTTCTCATTGGATTGGCAGGTCACGGGCGAACATTCATAATGGGTGATGATGTTAAATCTCCCTTGGTGCAATGTCATGCCGTAAGACTAGGTTATCCGGCTCCAATCACCAAGACGACGGGCATGATAAGCTATTATGAGGTAAGCTGAAACTGCGATAGAACAGGTTGTTTAGTTCACCTCTTCGGGTGTATAATTTCCTACGAGCATTTTCGACAAACATTTTACACCAACAGCTATTAGATATAAAGTCATTATAACATATACCTGGCATCATTATCACAATATCTAGTGAATGTATTTAGCCTTTGATAAGAATACAAATAATAACCCTTGAAGACGACTGAAGCTGCTTTAGAATTTAATAAGATACATACTCTCAGGATGATTTACATAAATGAAATGAAATTCCAAATGATGCATTGATTATGTCAAAATATGACGTTTAATACATGACAACATGCACAGATACATCATAAAATCAATACGAAATCAACGAAGTTGTAAGTACGTTGATATGTGTAACAGCTGGAAACTTAACACATACCTTAACTTCGTGGCAACAATAATTCTCAACATCAACAATAAGGCTAACTGTGATTGAACACCTTATCTTTATGTGTTGTGTATTATATGTTTCTCCATTTCTTGAATAACAATTGCGGAGCGTAATGTATATTTTGAGGCACGACGATGACGGGTGGATTGTTCTTATTTCTAGATCTGTATGATGGGCAACTTGTGGGACTATAATGCGATAGACTCTGCAACAAGTTCACCGTTCATCTTCAAGGACAAACAGTGGATTACATACGATGACCCGCAGAGTTTTAGGAAAAAGGTGTGGTAATACGTTAAAACATCGTTAATCGCCGCGCCGACAAATCAATATCGTCTATGTGTCACCAATGGGTATCCATTGGTGACAATCATGACATTTCAGTTATCGGTTGAATGAACGCATAAGCATAGTCTAGCAAATCAGTCGTATATTATATTTAGTTGTAATTGACATAGTAAACACATTTGCCTGTGTGATTGCCGATTTCTGTTCATCATCAGTTTTAAAGGGTACTCTATATTATGACAACATCAGTATCTTTACACTAATAACTGGTGATAGTATTAATGTACACACACACACGCACGCACGCACGCACGCACGCACGCACGCACGCACGCACGCACACACACACACACACACACACACACACACACACACAAACACACATAGTAATAATGTTTTATTAAAGCACCAGTGAAATATGACAATTACCTAACTTTTAAGTACTCGCACAATACTATTGATTTTATGAATTGCGATGGCAGACTTGACATGATTAACATTCGTGGTTGTGAACTAATTTAGAGAATATCGAAATATAAGCAGGTGCGAAGCTTTAATTTACCACCTACTCAATAATCGAACAAATAGGCTCAGATATAATGTTGATCACATTGAATATAAAAGACACATTGAAACTGTTCAACAATAGAAACACTAACAATATCCTTAATTGTGCTGTATTACTGTATTTGATTGCGAGTGAACAATTCAACATATATGTGTTGTGCATTACTTACCCAATATAGAGGATGGACAGAATAAATAATTAAGTCGTTGTAGCCACAACAATGTTTTTTCAGGGACATTTTATTGGTCGGGAACAGTTTGGCGGGTACATGTTTTGGTCGGTCGACCTCGACGATTTTGAGGGCAAGTTCTGTAAATATGATAACTACATAAAAAATCCGTTGCAAAAAGCCATCATTGCTGGCATACGGTACACGTTACCCATCGTAATAAGACCTCCTCCAACTTCTGTCGACACCGGAAGCTTCGCGTGAGTAGTGAGTCATTGGAGTGGCTGGCTTATGCGTATTCGATGTTACTTATTTGATTGTGTGTGTGTGTGTGTGTGTGTGTGTGTGTGTGTGTGTGTGTGTGTGTGTGTGTGTGTGTGTGTGTGTGTGTGTGTGTGTGTGTGTGTGTGTGTGTGTGTGTGTTGTGTCTGTGTGTGTGTGTGTGTTGTGTGTGTGTGTGTGTCGTGTCGTGTGTGTGTGTTGTGTGTGTGTGTGTGTGTGTTGTGTGTGTGTGTGTGTGTGTGTGTGTGTGTGTGTGTGTGTGTGTGTGTGTGTGTGTGTGTGTGTTGGTGGTGTGTGTTGTGTGTGTGTGTTGTTGTGTGTATGTTTGTATGCGTGGTTCGTCTGCGTGTGTTTTGTGTTTGTTGTGTATATGTTTTGTATGCGTGTGTTCGTCAGCGTGTTTGTTGTGTGTGCATATGTATAAGTGTGCGTGTGTGCAGGATATAGCATGTGATTTGCCTCATTTCTATAGCCTGCACTCGCCTAGCACAATATAATAATGTGTAGTGGTTTTTATACATTTGTTTTTTTATTACGATGTTGTAGATCACACTATTTGTGCTTTCCATTTGGCTCACTTTGTTTGAATCAGAAAACAAACGGAGGGGTAGGATTCTAAGCCATTTGTTAGTGTTACCAAGCCCTATTCCATGTAAACTGGTTTCACTTTGTCAGAAGCGGCGTAGTCTTTCTCCCGCAGCGATCCTTGTCCTGCCAGGGGTGTCTCTTGAAAAGACACAGTGGCCATATTTAGTTTGCTTAGCTATCTGTCGATAACGGCTGTTGTCCGTGTGTATATGATCTATGTATGATCATTCGATAGGCCAGAAAACACAGTCATGACATTTCGGCGTGCGATTCGAAGGACTGGCACGTTTTCAATAGTGTTCTTTGTCTCTTGCCCTGTATCAGGCCATTGTCAGGCAATACTTCTCCATAGACAATACACTAGCGCAACAGCAGTACTGTCTGTGTACTTGCTGACAAGTAATGCTATAAAAACGTGGACAGGTAGTTTATAAAACTACATGTTTATTTTTAAATACTTCTTTGGGGGTATACCCAAAGGCCCGTGTCTGTTCGCGCCGTCAGCGCTTGCTTAGTCCATGCACCCTACAATCTCACATATAACTTTACCAAGGGGAAACATAGTTAAACTCAACTGACGCAGAGAATGGGCGTAACTGTCTGCCTTCGACGACGGGAGAGACCATCGCGTCTCAATGGACAGGTGCCGCTCGCCCCCGGTCAGTAATGGTCATGTCTCGCCAGCGAAAATCAAAACCTAAACCGAGTTTGTCAACGTTACGCATTCCTCTGTGTACAAAATTATCAGTGACGAAATCACCGCTATCCCATATATGTCGTTTTATTTGCATGTCATAGTCTTCTTTCGATTTATCAAATTGAATAAGATTATGTTGCACATTAATTCAATTTGTACATTTTGGTTTCGAGTTAAATAGACGAACCCCATCGGCGTATACCAACTCGAGCATAAACCAACTCGCCGCCAATATTTGCAAATGACAACAACGTGTAATATAAACTACTTTCAAAATGTTAAAATATATTCGTTCGACAACGTAAATTATACAAATAGGTTTACAACTATTCAGCTGAAGTATCACGCGTCATTAATCGCTGTTGCTATGATAATTTTTCGACACTGAAACTATATGGTAGAATTTGTGATGATATACACTAATATATATTTGTAGCACTGAACGAAGAATTAAATGGTGTGATGTGCTGACTGAGGGGATTCACATTGACGTTACTATAATTGTGTTTAATTTAATGGTTCATTTGTCACACAGTTTCCATGGATATCTGGTGATTTTTCAATTGACATTTAAAATATACAACTGGCATTTCATTTGTAAAACAAAGTTTTGGCTATTACAACATTATAAATAGCAGACAATTTACCATTCAAGTAGCCTAGTTAGTTTGAAAAGCATATGTTTATAAAATAGGCCTCACGTACTTGATGCATTCCTGTTACAGCTAGATCACATTTATACAGCATGAAAGCAAAGCGGAAACATACATTAATCCTTAATAATTGTTAATGTGTTAACACAATCTGTCATCAGGCCTATAACTTTGTGGCACAGTAGCTAGAACATTGGACTCAAACAAATTAGGTTCAAAATTTGTGCCACTGGTTTGAATCTGCGCATGCTTATATATTCAACACAGTCCACTGTCACTCTTCTGTATGAGGATGGTTGACATTTTAACAATTTTGAGCATTATGTTTATGGATGACAAGGTTCACCCATTCAAAAAAATATGATGAACCATTAACCTGAAAGTTCAAGAAGATTTGCATTATCAATAGTCCTTTGCAAGCTATGAAGCCTGAATACGTTATGTAATTATTATAAGAATGACCTTATATACACAATTTGCATTAGTATATCAAAATTATAACAACTCATCCATTTATAAAGCTTGGTTATCTTTAGAAAGATGTGTTCACATCATAAGATTACCTATTTGGCTATGGCATATGCATTGGTTTATATATACGTGCGTTTGGATAGTCATATCAATTATCCTATTGCTATGCATTAATAACAATACTAATCATAAACATTATTTATTCACGATAACCTAAATAATAAATCAATCCAACAAATGATAAATACAATTAATTAATTAAAATATACGAATAAATAAATATAGTCGGGGCGCACAGGGGTCGAAGTGGACACATAGTGCTATTTTTGGTTGCCCTGTCGTTTTCTAAACTTCAAACCTTCCTTAATAATATTCCTGACGGCAACCGTCTCAAATCAGTGTACCTCACTCCGAAAATTGCATTTACTTTCAGGCCTATGTGGTCTCTGAATGGCCGCGTTGCATATATTTCAGTATCATATAATCAGGAATGACGAGAACTAATATTTATGACAATATCGTATTGATACTTTTATTGTTTAGGAAGCCAGGTACAAAACATTGGACAATATATCGAAAAATCAGTTCGGTTTCGCGGTCCCATAGTTATGTTGTCTTAACAAACATCGGATTAATAACCAGCAGTAGGTTATGCATCAGTACTCTGTCTTTAATAGTGTATATTACCCTAAGGAACGCGAAAATTATACAATCAATGAAATCCACTCCGATTTGCGTCATGTCACGATTGCGCAACACTTAGGGGTGGGGTATATGTACGGTTCGTGATTGCGTATAACGTAGAACTACTTTACTATTGCTTTGCAATATTGGGTAGGTAAATGAATGTACATCATGTTAATATATTACATAAATATACTGATTACATATTAAGGTAACTATGACTCCTTTTGTGTGATGTCAACTGCGAAACCGAATTGATTTATAGTTATTTGTCCAACGTTTTGTATCTGGCATCTTGAAAAATAACCGCATCAACGAGATGTTGCCACGGATATTAAATCTCGTCATTCCTGAATATTTGATACTACACTTAATGTTGTTGCTATACATTTACTGTGAAAATGTGGAAAGATAAATATATATACAACGGGGCCATTAAGGGCCTGGATATAAGCGCAATTTTCGGAGTGAGATACACAGATTTGAGAGGGTTGCCCTCTGGAATATTATTCGGGAGGGGTTGAAGTTTAATAAAATACAGGACAACCAAAAATAGCACGAGGTGTCCGCTACCTCCACAATTTGGACCCGTGCGCCCCGACTAATACAGTTAACGAATAAATAAACAAAATGCTTTAGCGAGGGCCCACCTATCGACAAGAGGAATGTGTATATGACCGACTTGTGTCGAGGTCGTCATTCTCACGGCGCCTGGGTAGCTGACACTACAGCAGTAGTTATAAAATATGCAACCCTGCATGGTAGTAAATATAACCTCGGACACCCATATCCTGATATCACTAGCCTCCTTCGTCGTAGCATTTATCCGTTTCATCACATTAGAGAGGTAATTGTTTTCACAGTTTTAATAAGTTAGCGTTGAAACTAGATGTAAATATAAATATTTTAGCTTTTATGCGCAAGAACGATGTCACGTTTTCGTATTTTACTAAGTCAGCGTGGTACCTTCGTAACATGTCGTACCTTACACTGTTTCATTTCGTTAGAGAGGTAGTAATTCCATATTTTACTAAGTGAGCATTGTAAACGTTTTAGTCCATGAACTTGTAAACATTTTAGTTTTCATTTCGGAAAACGTATACTATTTTGATCTCAATAGCACAGCGGTTCAGTGCAAAATCTTGTCATATTTTCGTATTTTATTAAGTCAATGAGATGATTTCCTAAAATTTTACCATCTCAACGAGATAAACAGGGGGCGTCTTTACAATTATTATCACGCTTGCATGGTAACTTTGTAACTTTTGAATTTTTCATTTCTAAAAACGTATATCATATTGATATTTTACGACGCGAATGTAGTAAAATTTCAATAGTCTATCGTTTCGGCGTTACGTCGTTTTTACATTGTCGTATTTGATTAAGTTTTACTAAGACAATGAGGTAATTTTTTTACATTTTACCGTCTCAACGAGATAGAAACGTGACGTGTTCACAATTCATACCAAATTACCCTTGTAACTATTACTACAATCTGATCATTTTACCTTTTCGGCGCGATAACCTTGACAAAAGGTCGTATTTTTCTAAGCCAGTAACTTTTCACCGTTTCATTCAGATAGACAGGCGGTGTTTCAATATATTTACCAAAGTCACGTTGCAACTTGCAGTAACATCTGAATACATTAGCTTTTCAACGCGATAGCCTTGTCAACTATTCTTGAGTTACTGAGTCACTGTGTAACTTCCTAACATTTCACCGCATCAACGAGATGGGGGGGACGTTTTCACTATTTGTTCCAAGTTAGCATTGTAAGTTGTAGTAAATTTAGAATATTCTAGTGTTTTGGCGCGATAGCGTTGTCATTTTGTCGTGTTTTACGCAGTCATAGGGGTACTTTCGTAACTTTCTATGCGAAAGCTATGGCGCTTTCGATCATAAAACGACAAAGTTGGTGTGTTATCTTACAACATAGAATATTTTACTAATCGTAACCTAAACAAATATTGGGTTGTGAGGTGCATACTTTAAAAGCTGGCGCCACCTTGAGGATCAAAGCAATGTGAATATGACGCTCTCAATCGTAAAAGGAGAAAATGTTGTGGTTTATCTTACGACATAGAACAATGTCTTACCCATCCGTAATCCTAACTACCGCATAACACTAAATTAAACGATGGCGCCGTGTAGCGAATAACGCTAACACCTCATTAAAAGCTAACGCCATCTACCGAATAAAACGATCAAAAAAGTTGGCGTTAATTAGGGTTAGACCTACAAAAATTGGGGTTAATTGATCGGATTTGTTGTCCCTGGGACAAAAACATTAAAATATTATGAAAATTAAGATTATTCTCTTGTGAATGGTCTCAAAATTGTCGACCAATTAACCCCAACTTGTTAACCTGATTATACTAAAATGCTGAAACGGAAAGACGTTACTATACCGATTTAGAAAAGGCAAAAGGAAGTGACAACATATCGCACTGAAACGCAATTATATTGACATTTTACTACAAGTTATAAAGCTAACTGTTATTAACAATTCCGAAAATTACATATGTGTAATGTGATGAAATGGAGAAATGTTACGAAATTACCACGCACACTTTATTTATTTTGTAAAAAAATATTTATACTATTTTATTAACATATTTTGATAATTGAATTTTAATTAATTAATTTATTTCATTTATGTTATTGATTTGCGCCATGGATTTGTAAATATGAGACTTGGTGAGTGGCTAACTAACATATCAACACAACACCATACGACGCCCTTAAAACAAGTTATTACACTTTAGTTTACCCTTACTTGACACATGGAATCATCTTGTGGGATCTACATATAAAACGTACTTGGCAAAATTATTTATTATCCAAAAGCAAATAGTTCGTTCCAAATGTATGTATAATTATGTTTACAGGAGTCTACCCCATTATTTATCCGGTATCTTTACATTTACCTATGACATACACATTCACGCTACTAGACAACCCTCACATATACGTCCTTTTACTTCTCTAACAGTAAAATCTTCTAATAATTTCTTATGTACAGGTCCATTGATATGGAACTGAATTCCGTTTGCCATCCAGCAAAAAAACATAACTTTTTTTGCAGTATCATTAAAAGCAATTGTTGTAAACAGATATGAAGAGCTAGCTGAAGCTTATTCAATGTAAAATACCTGTTCATAGGTATGTAATTATATCCTTGTCAATGTCGGTAGTTGGTATTATTATACGTTTGCTATACATGTTATACATTTATTATAGAATATTAGTGTTACGTTTTACATATCTGGTCAGTTATAAAAACAAAAAGTATGTGTTACACGTGAAATTATTATTATTATTATTATTATAACATTATTGTTTATACAGCTATGGTAGGGTCAGCGACTAGTTTACTTTATGAGAAATGGTTTCGTAATAATAATTATTATCTAAACCAACTGGTAACAGCCTTAATTGGCTACGCTGTTTGCCCGGAATAGTACATTATATAATTGATTGTTACATTTTTAGTTTAAACATGCTGTTTGCATAAGTGCTTTGTACGATTCCAAAATATTAATTAATTAATTAATTAATTAATTAATTAATTGATTGATTGATTGATTGATTGATTCATTCATTCATTCATTCATTCATTCATTCATTCATTCATTCATTCATTCATTCATTCATTCATTCATTCATTCATTCATTCATTCATTCATTCATTCATTCATTCATTCATTCATTCATTCATTCATTCATTCATTCATTCATTCATTCATTCATTCAAAACATGCCTATATTAGTATGGTTTGGCTGACCATGTGGTGGTTACTATGTATTACTTCGGTGGCGGTTGCATAGCAACCCACCGATACTGTCATAAGCATTGCATATGTCTAGACGTGCCTGGTTTTAATCACTACATCACATATATAGTGTATTATTTTTTTATTATTGGTAAATATATAAATTAACATATATGGAATTTGGATATGTACCTAGACATGTTCTAGTTGGGTTACACAGTGGCATATGCAACTGAACTACCCAGGGAACCTAATTTGATATTACCCGGAAGATAGAATACATAACACTGCGCATGCGCAATGACATAACAAGAATGACCTATTTCCGGAAGACATTGTAACGTTTTGTAGTTCAGAACCAAACATCGAGGGGCGCTGCATAGGGGACCTGTTTGACATAGTTTGAAATTCAGACAAACGAAATTATGATTGTATTAGAGCTTTCATTTCAACCTACTATACCACTTACGTGTCTTTATCTACATGTCAAGACGGCATATAAAAACCGATAACCATATATGGGATAACTGCGATGTAGCCAACGATCATTTTAGCATCTATACACACAACCGGTGTCCATCTTCTTCAAAGAGCTTAGGGTTCTCCCCCGACAAGTGGACTGAAACACTGATATATATATATATATATATATATATATATATATATATATATATATATATATATATATATATATATATAGGTATAAATAAATTGATAACGAGAGCGCAACATG
>JAODUO010000622.1:65000-140000 GCA_025642075.2 Ridgeia piscesae
TGACATGAGAAGTGGACGAGGGGTACCCCGGAGACCACGGCCGTAGCTAAAGAAGAGAGTGGAAAGAAATGTCAAGATCGGAAGCTGGAATGTGGGATCGATTACTGGGAGAGGGAGACAGAAGGAACATAGGAATCCTATGTGGGCTGGGAACTAAGTGGACCATCAAGAGCGCAAAAGAGATTGGAGAAGAATTTAAGGTCCTTTACAGCGGAGAGAAGAGCACTTAGAACGGAGTGGGGGTCATTCTGAGCCCAGAGTTTAAAGAGAAAGTAGTTGAAGTGTCAACACCATCAGACAGACTAATTAAGCTAAAACTGGTGATAGCTGGAGAGATATTCAACATAGTGTCAGCATATGCCCCACATAGTGGAGAAACAGAGAAGATAAAGGAGGAGTTTTTGAAAGACTGGGAAGATCTGACGTCGAGAGTGCCGAGAACAGAGAAGTTTGTAGTAGGAGCTGACCTAAACGGACATGTGGGACAAAATCCAGGTGTTTTTCAAAGAGTGCATGGAGGAAAAGGCTATGCCCAAAGGAAGAGAGAAGGGGAGAAAATCTTGGAAAGCATGGAGAGCCTAGACCTGGCACTATTAAACACTTTCTTTAACAAAAAGGAAGAGTATCAAATCACTTATAAGAATGGAGGGAATAGCTCATAAATTGATTTCATCATGACACGAAGAGCTGATCTGAAGGAAATGCGAAACTGTAAGAGAGGTGGTTGTATCTCAGCATCGGCTGCTATGTGCATTCCTGAGGACAAAAGAAGAAAAATACAGGAGAAGGACCAGAGAAATGAGAATTAAGATCTGGACTCTGAAGGGATAAAAAGTGAAGGAATACAGAAACAAAATGGAAGAGGAATACCAGCTGGACGCAGACACTAATGCAGAAAGAAAGACATTATTTAAGAAAGTCGTCATGAGGGCAGCAGAAGAGATATTTGGAGCCACCAAAGGAGGAAACACTTGGAGAGGGAGACCTGGTGTTGGAATGAAGGGGTGCAGGAGAGCCTGAGAAGGAAAAACTGAAGGAGACCTATACGAACATGAAGAGAGAGGCTTTTAAAAGCTGCAATAGCCAAAGCTAAAAACGAGGCTTACAAAGAGTGGTATGAGAAGATGGGAACAGAGGAAGGTGAAATTTAGTCCAGGGAAAGGTATAACAGATGCAGTATTTATCATATTCTGCGGGGCGGGGTGGGCTGCGGGCCAAGTTACCGATGTGGCAAAAATGTGCAGTGCGGGCTGACTACGGACTAAGTTACTGTAGGGCGGGGCGGGCTGCATGCCAGGAGATGCGGAGCGGGGCGGGCTGAGGGCTGAATTGTAATTTGCGCGGCGGGCTGCGGGCTCAGATTTCCAGTCCGAGCAGGGTCTTAATATATATATATATATATATATATATATATATATATATATATATTATATATATTGTGTGTGTTGTGTGTGTGTGTGTGTGTGTGTGTGTGTGTGTGTGTGTGTGTGTGTGTGTGTGTGTGTGTGTGTGTGTGTGTGTGTTTGTGTGTATCACTGTGCGATATAACAAAAGACAAATAAAAACATAAATGTTATGTACAAGTGATTATTAAGTTTGTTTATATATATATATATATATATATATATATATTTGTGTGTGTGTTGTATATATATATATATATATATATATATATATATAAACAAACTTAATAATCACTTGTACATAATATTTATGTATTTTATTTGTCTTTTATATATATATATATATATATATATATATATATTATAAACTTAATAATCACTTGTACATAAAACTTTTTATTTGTTTTTGTTATATCGCACAGTGAAACTAGGAGATGAAATATGGGAATCACCACAGGAAGTACCAGAAGAAACAGAGGAACCACCAAAGGAAGTACCAACAGAGGAAGCACTAGAGGAAGCACCAGAAGAAACAGAGGAACCACCACAGGAAGTACCAAGAGAAAAAGCGGAACCATCGCAAGAAGTACCAGAAGAAACAGAGGAACCACCAGAGGTAGTTCCATACGAAACAGAGGAACCACCAGAGGTAGTTCCAGACGAAACAGAGGAACCACCAGAGGTAGTTCCAGAAGAAACAGAGGAACCACCACAGGAAGTACCAAGAGAAAAAGCGGAACCTTCGCAGGAAGTACCAGAAGAAACAGAGGAACCACCAGAGGTAGTTCCATACGAAACAGAGGAACCACCAGAGGTAGTTCCAGAAGAAACAGAGGAACCACCAGAGGTAGTTCCATACGAAACAGAGGAACCACCAGAGGTAGTTCCAGACGAAACAGAGGAACCACCAGAGGTAGTTCCAGACGAAACAGAGGAATCACCACAGGAAGCACCAAGTATGCGTCGTGGCTTGTAGTTAGCAGTAGTTCTTCGTTGTAAATGTGTCAGTTATTGACAGCTGTTTGACAAATACATATGATAGTACGAAATAGTACTGTTGACACGTAGACAGCAAAATAAATCAGCATTTAATAACAATTTCTAAATATAGTATACCCTTGGTCACTCGAAATCGCATAAATAGATGTTATCGTAAGTCATAATAATTTATAATATTATAAGCTTACAATTCACGTATGTCAACGTATCTGTCAAATCGAAACTATATCAATGCTACATGCATGCTCATATTATTTTCATAGATCGCCTAGTGTAAACATAAAATCGCAAGCAACGTGTCTCTTGGATAGGGAAGGTTCTATTCCGTGCAACGTAGTCTCTTGGTTGCAGTTAATTTGTCCAATCGCAGGCAGTGGCCGTTAATGACGTACCTCTTTTGAACGCATTGCCGCAAGATGTTATTCGGCAAATTAATAAACAATTTGTTTAATTTACCTATTCTACGAACAATTACATTTGTTATTTTATGCATACATGAAGAATACAATCATTATAGATCAGCTACATCACACTGAAGAATGGATACATATTTGAAGGTAAGTATCGATGACAATAAATCTAAGCGGGGCTTACTTGTTTTCTAGCCCATATCAGCAATATTACGCCGATAGTTATGTAGTGCCTTATAGAACGAGTGCACTTTTCTTATAAATATAATGATTGTATAATGGGATCAGCAACACTGATGTGATCACTCTTCAATTGCATATGGTTACATGAAATAGATAAATTAATTATATTACAAAACGTAATTAATTTTCAAATAAATATTTTTTATTAATTTGTTATACAATTAAAATAATACCTTTTGTATCCCAAAGAATCCATTTTAAGGGATTATTTTAACAATTTAAACTGTAATGTACGTGATTTTAATTAATCATATTAACATAAGTATTTCATATCATTATACGCTTATATTTCATTACCGAGGTGTTTTATTAATCACCTATAATCAAGACAACATATACAAATACACCAGATAAGTTTCTAGTTTCTGCTCCGCATAAATTATCGGTATACTATAAATATTTGGTGTATAAGCTACGTTACCCAATACAAACTTTGCATTCTACACAGACATTATGAACATAAAATGCAAGATCATATTTTCAAAACAAATTATGAGTAATATAAATTAATATTAACGAGACATATAATAGTGTAACTCTGTCATGCATTTCCGTATACCAATATCTACTCCTCACACAATATAAAATTGTGAATTAATTACGTTTTTTTTACATTTTGTGTTTCAGCTAATGGAGTTACAGAAAGCAAGATATATATATATATATAGGCAATGCTATATGCAGACTGAAACCAATGGTGGACAATTTGGACTACACTATATAACCTGCATCATCTTCATGTAGACAGAGTTGGTGTGACAAGTTGCCATCTCCACAAATTATATAATACCATTTGATGCACATAAAATGTATTATAAACACAACATAGCACAGCATGTGTGGCCTATTGAGTATTGTTTTGAATTTAGCATATTTTTATAGTGTATATTACACAATAAAACGATTGTGGATGCATGATTTCAGAATGTAACTATAATGTATATATATATATATATATATATATATATATATATATATATTATGCACTTTTTGTGTGTATTATATTAGTATATCGTGGCACTGCTGCTCATGCACGCACCTCCCCGTTCGCTGCGCTCTGCAGGCGGGTTACTCCTCGAAGTGCCAAGAGTGAAGTTAGAACGTTTCGGCCGCCGTGCATTTACTTTTGTATGACCCACTCTGTGAAACAAACTCCCTAAGAAAATATGCGCGACAAGGGCAATCTAGCACAATTTAAGAAACAATTAAAGAAATGTGTATGTTTACATAACTAGTTTTACACATACACACAAACACACACACACACACACACACACACACACACACGCACACGCACACACCCACACACACACAACACACACACACACACACAAACAAACACACACACACACACAATTCATCTATTTATATGTATCACTACCACTGCAGTAGTGTTGGTGTTCATTCTTTGTTTATAATTTCATATATCTAGTAATCATTGTAAAGAATATAATTTAATGTGTAAATACACGTATGACTTAATTTATACATAGCATATTCTACACGGTTTTTATTACAGCGTGTCACTACTTTATATTTTATTACTATCAACACATTACGCTACTTAATCAGTATACCCAGATTTATCACCAGTGAACGGGAGAGCCGTCCCGTTTTGATGGTGTAAAAAATGAAGTGTCATATCAGACATAAAATAAGCTAACGTTTTGGGATTCCATTGCATGGTTTGAATTTTTTAATCACTGGATGAAAGTGATTTATATCACGGTCTGACAACTGGAATCTGTGTCTCGCATAAACTGGTTCCCAAATAGTTCCCCACTGGTGTTACGCCTATCGTTGCTATGTAAGAGTGCGGCGCCACTATTGTACAACAACGAAAGTATAGCTGGAGACCAGTTAACGTATCGTCGCAGCAACCGTGTTCAATTGTTGCATAGTGTAGATATGCAAGTGATAGTGCATGCAACCACGTTGCATTTTATATATTAAAGAATCCATCCAGTCTGATGAAATAAAATTAGAAAAAGAAGCAGAATGTCAAGAAGCTGTCTGGTGTAACATAGTTACAGGAAACTCAACATTAACCGTTGGGTTAGTTTATCGAAGTCCAAACATAAGCATAGACGAGAATGATAAAGTATAAAACGCTATAAAGGAAGTTGGTAAACTGGACTGTATAATTATTGGGGATTTTAATCATGGGCGTATACAGTGGAAATCTATACAGAGTACTGGGAGTGAGGATCAAATGTTTTAAAATGTATTACAATATAGTTTCCTTACTCAACATGTGTTAGAACCAACCAGGGGTGAGAACGTGTTGGACATAGTTTTGAGCTCACAAAAGGAATGTATTGATAATGTCAAGATATGTGAGCCTCTGGGGTGTAGTGATCACAACCAGATATATATTTATCATAAAAGTAAAAGGAGAACGGCATCGAAAAATACGGTACAGGAAACTTTTTCACAAAGGAAGATATAAGGATATGAGAAAATATTTAGCAAAGATCGACTGGAATAACACATTGGAGAATAAGACAGCAAGGAATGCTGGAATATCTTAAAGAGTGAAATTGACTGCATTGTCAAAAAATGTGTTCCCCTGAAAAAAACAGGGGAAACGGTCAAAAAAGAAACACTTATCGAAAGAACCCATTAGAAAAATCAAGTACAAGCAAATGATGTGGAAGACAAATAGACATAATGGAAGTGAAGAAGACTATGCCATTTATAAAATTGCACTTAACCAAGCTACAGCTGAAATTAGAAATTCAAAGAGAAGCTATGAACAAAAATTTGCTTTTGATATAAAACATGACAGCAAGAGTTGTTTTGCATATGTTCGAAGTAAACAGGAAGTCCAGGATAAGGTCAGTCCTCTACAAGGTAGTGATGGAAACATAATAACAGAGGGATTCTTAATGACAGAAAACCTAAATGAATACTCTAGTTCGGTGTTTACCAGGGAAGATATTAGTGCATTACCAGTACCAGAGACTAAATTCGAAGGGAGAGAGTCAGACTATTTAAGGCAACTACTTGTAACACAAACAATGGTAGCTAAGAAAATAAGGGATATGATGGATAATAAGTCACCTGGAGTTGATGGGATTCCTCCCAAATTACTACTGGAAATTGTAGAACAAATTAGCATACCGCTTGCAACAGTGTTCAATTTTTCATCCCCTAATATGGCATTTTATCTTGTTTATATGGTTGTCTATATATTTATTGATATCAATATTAGGAAGTATCTATCATAAAATTATATCAAACAAATCATATGTCCTATGCCATTTGTACAGTTTTCCGTCTGTTCTTCCGGTCACAAGCATAAATATGAATACAACATTTAAGCCATTGTTGTCATCTTCGTGGGGTTGACGGTGGCCAGTTTCTTCTTTTGAAGTTTTCATCATTGCATTATCCTCATTATATTACTGGCTACAGCCTTAATTGACTCCGTTGTCAACCGGGAATCGTGTATTGTCACAAGATTGTCACATTTGCTTATTATGTTTATTTGTACGATGTATGCGATTCCGAAAATAAATTACTTACATACAAGTATAATTTGTTGCAGAACATTTCATATGCCCGAGACCGCACACCGTATTCCAGCACCCAGGAGACTGTTCAAAGTTCATCGTATGTGTGTGGAACGCGCCACATGTAAAACAGTGTAAAAAAGGATTGTACTACGATCCCCCTGTGCGCGTGTGCAACTGGCCACGCGACATATCTAAGTCAGTGCTGGCAAACTGTCGCCGCCCATCTCGACAATAACTTGCTGCATGTCTCATAGGCATGGTGGATGTTTATCGACTAGACACTTGTGCTTTGTTGATATTTTCAACGACATTAAAGTTATGTTTCGCTCGTTTACTCATTTTAAGGCTCTACGTGTTTTTATAACACTAAGTGACACTACCAAATATCCGCGGGAGGTTTCGTAACGCTAAATACAACGGAATTCTACAAATCCATGTTAGTCGCTAGAAGCGGTGATACGCAACTAGGGTCTAATTGCGTATCAGCGCCTCTAGCGACTGACCTGGGTTTGTTTGTATGTTTTGCGGAACGCTTGTTGAAATCATCCTCAATTAGCTGTTGAACTCGCATGACGTAATATGTACATTGATGTACATTTACAGCCTAATGAGCCGATGGAACGTCGACTGGTGGTCAGACAGTCATAGCCGATTAGCACAATTATTCTAGACCGATTCCGGAACGGATGTTTAAAAGTATCTACAGCTCGCCGTATGCTCCACACGAAACTGCTACTTCACACATAGTTAAGTATTGATATATTATAAGTCCGTCATTATGAAAGCATAATGTCTACATTAATGCAAATTTACAGTAGAAATGCCGCGGTTCCGGTTATTCTGTCGTGCACTTTGAACTATCCAACCTGAGGTTATGCAGAAATGGCCCGCGTTTTCTTGCCGCGAACCGATCACATGATCTTACCAAACATACTCATTTTGTATCTGTTCTGCACTAATACCAATGAATGCCAGTGCGCGATATGTTAGGCGGGTAAAATATGTTACACTGTATCGTATCGTGTAGTTAAGGTTGGTGTCACATGGTGAAATACATTTGATAGTGTCGATGAAATGAGGTCATTGTAATTAGTGTCCATGATGTTATTATAGCCTGGATTAGGCTGCGTGTAACAATTACAGGCAGCCTAATCCAGACTATATAGTTTTCCCTTCATATATGTATGAAAAGGTATTTCACCATATAGGGAAAGGTTAACATGATTGTTTTTGGTCATAGACTTAGTTTCTGTTGATAAAAGCTGTGCGACGACATCAACGCGGAAACCAAGGCTAGTGCACAGTTTCTTTTAAAATTAATTGTTATGCGACGACATCAACGTGGAAACCTAGGTTAGTGCACAGTTTCTTTTAACAATTAATGATTAATTGTTAAAAGAAACTGTGCACTAGCCTAGGTTTCCAGCATTTATCAACAACAGAAACCATGACCAAAATCAATCATGTTAACCTTTCCCTATATGGTGAAATACCTTTTCATACATATATGAAGGGTAAACTATTGACCGTGCAGGCGCGTAGCCAGCGATAGTTTGTATGAGTGGGCATGCCGTATGTGTGCTCAATAGACAGAACAGCCAAAACAACGCCATCTTGGCGCTGAATTCGATCAGACGTCCCGCGACGTTCTATCAACAGTAAATGTACATTAATGTAAACATTGTGCTTTCACATTGACGGACATGTTATACGATATCAGTTTTTAACTATGTGTGAAGACGTGTGATGCATACGGCGAGCTGTAGATGATTTTAAACATCCGATCCGCAATCGAGCCAGCAAACATGTCGTCGAGCCACCAGTCGACATTCCATCGGCTGAAAAATTTACATTAATGTACATATTATGCCTTCACACTGACGGACATGTCACATTGTATCCATATTTAGCTAAGTGTGAGGCTTGGAGTCATGCGAGTTCAACAGTTGATTGTAGGATGATTTACACATGTGTTCCGCAAAATGTTCGGCAAAACGTTCTTCATTTTACACACGTCAAGAATACGTAAAATACACTAAGACCCTAGTTGCGTTTGAGCGCTCTCTGTCGGATTAGTTATTGTGGTACCTCATTAGTTATTTGCAGACGCCTCGGAAGTATCGCGTTTGTGAGAGATCGAGATCGCAAACGGCAATCTCGCAGTGTGCCATCTATTTAACTATATTCCCAAGACATTTGCAAATGGTATCACGTTGCACCCAAATGTGTACATATAGTCTGTTTCTGCTTTCGGTAGTATTGCAGCTTAGCTGACGAGAGAGTTTAACCTTTCAACAGAGTCGGTGAAATGCAATCGCACACTTGTAAGTGAAGGGTGTGTGTGTGTGTGTGTGTGCGTGCGTGCGTGCGTGCGAGCGTGTGTGCGCGTGTGTGCGCGCGCGTGCGTGCGTCTGCGTGTACGTGTATTGCCGTGTACAGTGCGGGTGGATGTCTGTGTGTATGTCTTTTACGCGAGTTGGTGTCTATGCTTGTCGCTGTATACAAAATGACTGTTTGTGTGTATGGTTGTGTACAGTCCGAGTGGGTGTTTGTGTGTACTGCTGTTCACACTACGAGTGGGTGTTAGCATGTATAGCTGTTTACACTGCGAGTGGGTGTTTGCGTGTACGGCTGTTTACACTACGAGTGGGTGTTTGTGTGTATGACTGTTTACACTACGAGTGGGTTTTTGTGTGTATGACTGTTTACAGTACGATTGGGTGTTTGCGTGTATAGCTGTTTACACTACGAGTGGGTGTTTGCCTGTATAGCTGTTTACACTACGAATGGGTGTTTGCGTGTATGGCTGTTCACACTACGAGTGGGTGTTTGCGTGTATAGCTGTTTACACTACGAGTTAATAGTTGTGTGTAAGGCTGTTTACAATACGAGTGGGTGTTTGCATGTATAACTGTTTACACTACGAGTGGGTGTTTGCGTGTATAGCTGTTTACACTACGAGTGGGTGTTTGCATGTATGGCTGTTTACACTATGAGTGGGTGTTTGCGTTTAGGCTGTTCACACTACGAGTGGGTGTTTGCGTGTATAATAATAATAATATATTTTATTTAATATAGCGCCACATCCAATTTCAAATTGTTCGTGGCGCTTTAAATACAATAAAATCCTAGAATACAAATACACACCAGAAGAATATACATATATATATATATATATATATATATATATACTTGTGACATATATAAACAATTATAAAATAAAAAATATAAATATAATAACACGAATTATTTATGCTGAATGTATATAAATATGTATAATAAATATATAAATAGGTTAAATAAAATATCGATAAAAGTATACACATATTAAACTAAGCCCGCGAGAACAGTGAAAATAAATGTGTCTTTATAGGCGTGCCTTGAAGGTGGCTAAACAGGTAGACCTCTTAATGTTAATAGGTAGACCATTCCACAAGGTCGCTGCTGCGACCACACATGAGTTATCTCCAGCTTTCAGGTGTGTCCGCACAACCGTTAATAAGTTATTGCAAGTTTGTATGGACACACAAGGTCTGAAAGGTATTTTGGGGCATCGCCATGCACAGCTTTGTAAGTATATATATATATATATATATATATATATATATATATATATATACAAGAAGTTTAAACTCGATCCTCTGTGGTACAGGCAGCCAATGAAGAACACAACAGAGGCATGACGCTATCACACCGTGGGCGGCGTAATATTAGCCTGGCGGCCGAGTTGAGTTTTTCTGAAGGTGAGTAATATTGTTTATTGAAGTGCCGTACAGAAGGGAATTGCAATAATAAAGCCATGTTATACTGGCGTTGACCACACGTTCCTTAGTCGCCATTGGGAGGTAACGACTCATCTTGTTGATATGGCGGAGGTGGAATGAGCACACACTGACAATGCTCGTAACTTGTTTCTTAAAAACAAGATGGCGATCAATGACAACACCAAGGTTACGAACAATTCTTGAGGCATCCCCTACACGTATACCACTGCCGTCAACAAGCGCAGTGGCCGCGGCAGTCTTCGGTATTACTGGAAGATATTCGGTTTTGTTGTTATTCATACACATGTAGTTAGATGCCATCCACATATTGACAACATCTAAACAGTCATCCATGCGTCGTAGAGTTGCCGATAATGCTGTCGCTGTTAGAACAAAATAACAGTACAACTGCAAGTCATCAGTGTAGTGATGAAAAGAAAGTCCATGCGCTGTAATTATGTCGCCAATGGGCGAAAATAGCAATGGCCCCAGCACTGAACCTTGCGGGACACCAGATGTCACACATGTTGTATTTGATGACGCATCACGAATGACAACTCGCTAGGTCCGTCCCTAAGATAGGATTGCAGCCAGGCAAGCGCCTTGCCAAAAAAGCCGTAACGCAACTGAATCAGCCGGATCATTATGTTGTAGTTGACTATGTCAAAGGCCACGCTGAAGTCAATCAGAACAAGTGCCGTGCCTTGTATATTGTCCATAGTGGCTTTCGTGGCATTTGTTACACACAACAATGCTGTTTCTGTTGAATGGTTCTTCCGGTAGGTTGATTGGAAACAATCTTGCAATCGCTGTTCGGAAATATGAGAGATCATTCTTCGTGCGACAACTTTCTCGATGACTTTTGCCAAACGCCTTATATTGCTAATTGGGCGGTAGTTACTGAGTATGTCCTTCTTGAGTGATTGCTTCTTGAGCAATGGCCGGACAGTTGCGTGCTTAAGCAGTGCAGGCACGACTGCGTTCTCGAATGAAACGTTAGTAACATATGTGATGATAGGCACCTTAATTTTCACGTTGTCACTTAGTTGGTTAGTAGGTAGCGGTTATAGTTGGCTCGAACACTTCGATGGCTGCAGTAAAACAAGGGGTTTCGTCAGGTTCCGGGTTAACGACAGTAGTGCGGTGCAAATTAACCAGTAATTTGTCGATCTTTTCTTGGAAGAAACGCGAGAATATATCACAACCATCCTCCATTGAGCAAATTTTGGGAAGTTACAACCGTTGGACGTCAAATGATCTAAAAATGCTAAACATGTCCTTGTTATTAGCGTTCTGTAATTGTCCGCGATATTGTTGGTTTACTTCCTAGCAATCATTGTAGTGCAGTCGTCGCGAGCTTTGATGTATATTTGGCGATGTATTTGTATTTCAAGCTGTGTTCTTCTCCACACATTCTCACACGTTCGCCTCTTCCTTCTAGCTCCATCGACCTCAGCGTCATACCACGGATGCGGCAAGGAGCGTGCTTGTCTAGGCAGTCAGAAAGACAAGTGTTGTAGGTCAATATTAAATCATCTACATGTTGACCGTCAACAAGGGCACACATAGTGGAACAAGTACATTTTATGTCAGCCGAAGAAATTTATGAAAGCCGCAGCATCCATGTTACAGAAGTTGCGCTTCGCTATTACTGAGGTTTCAGTTGATGGTTTCACTAGATTTAATGTCAGAACTATGCAGTGGTGATCCGATATCAGGTCCGGGTAAACGACAACAGATGATACTAAGTTATCGCTATCACTATTTATCACGAGGTCCAAGGTATGTCCTGTTTCATGGGTAGGTGAATTAACATGTTGCAATATATTGAACGCACCAAGCAGATTATGAAGATGCTTCAGTAAATAAGCATTCAAGTTCACTATAGAATTCAGATGAAGTTCCCGATGATCGACTTGAAGCAGGGGTATGATAGACCGCACACACGTTGAATGATATAAAATGTGCTGCAGAGAACTGCACGCGTAACAGTTCAAATGTATTGCAATAATAATAATAACTTTATTTTGACACCATCAAATCGGGGACGGCTGTCCCGTTCACAGGTGTGTACATACATGTAAATTTGCATATACTGATTATAATAATGGTGACAGTAATAATGATAATAATATAAAGTAATGAGACACCATGATAAAAACCGTGTAAAATTGGCTATGTATAAATTATATAATTCTTTAAAAACAAAAACAAATTAAAATAGACATTACAGACAAAACATTAGAACCCGCTATATTGCACTGATAGTAATACAAAATAAATAAGATAAATAATATATGTATATATCGTAATAATAAATTAGCTAATATATAATGTTCGTTGTGTGAAACTAGTTATATGGAAAATAAAAATGTCTTTAATTGCTTCTTGAACTGTGTAATGTTGCTGTTGTCACGTATGTTCCTTGGAAGTTTGTTCCACAGAGTTGGTCCTGCACAGGCAAATGCACGGCGGCCGAAAGGTTCCAGGTTGACTCTGGGCACCTCTAGCAGTAACCCGCCTGCAGAGCGCAGCGAACGGGGAGGTGTGTGGCGGCGTAGCAGTGCCGCAAGATACTCCGGCGTGCCATTATATATGGCCATGTGCACAAGTACAAGTAGTTTAAAATCGATTCGCTTTCTGACAGGCAGCCTGTGTAACTGCCGCAGTATTGTTGTCATGGACTGCCGGTCGCCCCGCCGAATTTGCCTGACAATTCGTGCCGCAGACCGCTGGACCATTTCCAGACGGTGCATGTGACGATCACTTATACCGTATAATAATGCGTTGCCGTAGTCGAGTCGCGAAGTTACGAGTCCGTGTATGAGACTCTTACATACAGTGGTACTGATGGAGTCTCGTATCTTGGCGATTCGTGACAGATGGTAGTAGGCGGAGCGACACACGTTGGCCACTTGTGACGTCATAGTTAGGTTTGTGTCGACGTTGAATCCTAGATCCCGTATAACGGGTGAAGTTTCGACGAGCTGGCCACATATGTTGACGCGGGTTAGCGATGTTGGTGTTCGCAGGCTTGATGAATGGATGACAATGGCTTGTGACTTGTTGTCATTCATCACGAGTCCGTTATCACAGAGCCATGCTTTCGCTTCTTGTACGCAGGTTTCCATACGCGCGAGGGCTTGTGTGTGGTCGGTTGGTGGGAAAGTGATATACAGTTGGGTGTCGTCTGCGTATAGGTGGTGGCGAATATTGTGCTTTTGTAAAAGTGTCGTCAGTGGTGCGATGTACGCGTTGAACAGTAGCGGTCCAAGGACTGTCCCTTGTGGCACTCCTGTAGTTATGATGTTTGCTTCCGACACGCCACTCTTTACTCGTACGACATATGTCCGATCACACAAGTAAGATGTCAGCCAGGCGAAGACGTCCCCAGATAACCCGTATCCAGACAACCGTCGCAGCAGTATTGTATGGTCGATGGTGGCATGCATGCATGCATGCATGCATGCATCACACACACACACACACTACATACATACATACATACATACATACATACATATATACATACGAACACACATACATGTATATATCATATATGTATATCATATATCATGTATATCATATGTCATATATATAATGTATACATTTATATATTTGTATATTTACATATTTATAAATTTATATATATATATATAATTTATTATTTGGGTGTAGGGCACCTACATGATCCTGCATACACACACGCACGCGGCACGCATGCATGCGCACACACACACACACACACACACATATATATATATATATATATATATATATATATATATATATACACACACACACCGTTCAAATGCCGAAGAGTCTTGGCCGCTTCCGGGATGCTGCCGACTGCACCAAGTTCTACCGTTGCTTCAGGGATATGCCATACCATAAGACGTGTCCATCCGGTCTTTACTTTGACCCATCGATTGGCGCATGTAACTGGAAGTCGATGTTGAAAAGGAAATATCTGGCAAAATGCAGGTCAACGTCTCCATGATCTCATGTCGTCTGTCGGGCACACGGGTGACATATTATGGCGGGGGTACGTGTGAACTCAGAATTGTTGAACTTGTCTGCGATGCTTTTGATAGTGTTAGTAATATTGCGGTTTTGTTTTTGTTTTTTGATTTCATATGTTCGCGTGGTACCTATGTGTTTGTGTACTTCGATTAAAACTGATATAGATATTACACTATTTTGTGTGTTCTTAATGTTGAATACCCGGAGTAACTATAGTGACGCGGGTGCCCCATGATTTGAAATCGGCAATGCTCTTTCCGCTGTGAAATAAACATAAATAAACCCGTGTACTAATGTGAACGTAGTTCCGGACTGGGAATTCCTTCAATAACCCCCATATACATATAATAACCACCAAAACCATAAGTACATCAGTACATTTATACAAGCATATATACACACACACATAATATTTCATGTTTACATACATACTAGTGTTACACTATACAGTAGACCGACAATATATAGAAACATATGTACTAATAGTAATTATTGTTGTAACAAAACACTACAATTATATAACTTTTACAAACTGTGGCCAATAGTTCATATTCAGACAATACTATCGCTGCCGTAGGAGCCACCATGATTTCATGATGAAAACTAATATGATCCTTTATACAAGGGTTGTCTATCTCATATGGTTAATTTGGAAGTGTTTGCTTGAGGCGAGAAACTGTGTGGTGATGTTGAGGTGTGCTAATCGTAACGATCATAACGTATATTGTATTTATTAATTCAGTTAACATGTATAACAATTTGATAAAGTACATATATCACTGTAGTATATATATATATATTTTATATATATTATATGTATATATATATATATATATATATATATATATATATATTATATCAGAAGTGTCATTTATAGTATGTGGAAGGCTGTATCTAAGATATTTCATTGCAAATTACTGCTTAGTTTTAAAGGTATGTATGTATAGTATCTTTTACACGAGTATTATAATTGTATACACACATACTTGGTATTATTCCAAATTTTAGTAAATGGTAATTGTTTATGAATATATTTAAATGAAAATGTTCTTTTAATTATTGTAACTTTAATATATCTTATATTTTTATATACCATATATATATATATATATAGTGTTGTATAATAATAATTTATTTATATTTAGTCACTCATTAATTTAAACAGGTTTTGAATATGGTTTTGTACTTTTAGCATTGAGAGTGATTTTACTCAGATAGTCTAACGAGATAGATAATGTAGTGTCATCAGCAAATATCACGAAATTAAATAATTCACTAGCTTGTGAAACATCGATTACATAAACGATAAATACTAGTGGTGCTAGGGCAATACCTAGTGGGACACCGATTGTTGTAGGTAACATGTCTGCATTTAATATATGTTATAGAAATACGATTGCTAAATAACTACAGTGATATATGTACTTTATCAAATTGTTATACACGTCAACGGAATAGATAAATGCAATGTATGTATGTTCTTTACGTCTGGCATACATCCACACGTTCTCACTTCAAAGAAACACTTCCAAATAAACATTAGATATATACCTTGTATAAAGGACCATATTACGCGTTACCATGACATTATGGTGGCTCCTATGACAGTGACATTATCGTCTTAATTGAAGTTACCGACCCCAGTTTCTAAAGGTTATATGATTGTGGATCTGTGTTTTGGTACGAATTCATGTCTTATTTTTTAAACTAGATCAAAGGTCATGCAACGCCCCTGGCTGATGGACAAGTGTCGCCCCTGGGTATAGGTGATGAACTAGTATTGTCAAAATCCATGTGTCTAATTTTTAAACTAGGTCCAAAACTAGTCATCAAGAGTCAAAAGGCGCCTCTGGATCAGATGCTATCAACTATATCATTGGGTAAAAGTTATAAATCAAAGTCAACGGTCAATGATAAGGTCAAATGTCATGATCACGTTCGCCACTTTAGTCGAGTTCCTCACGTAAGTCACACACACACATCATTGCGCATTGCAATGTTACAATTTGTCCTGCATCCATGTTTGGGACGTAGGCCACTTTCGTTTTTTTCTCACGTATATATAAATATCTCGTTTGGTTAGTCATAGCCTCTGATCTAAACTGGAACCTAAATTCAGTATGCAGTATTAAAACAGTGGACAAATGCACAATATCACCTGTAGTTTTGTGAAGGAAGCTTGCTACAACACATTGTTGCAAGAATGGTATTTCTGGCATCAGCGCACCTGTTTACTATAAGATTGTATCAAGCTTCCTTCACAAAACTACAGGTGATATTGTGTCAAAGTCTCACAGTAATTAGCGTATTTAAAAAAACATGTTGGCAAGCTCACGCGTCCTGAGTTAGCATTCTCTCCGAAAGTTTATCGATTTTGATTAGTTGGTAGTGGTGTTTCTTCCACGTCCGCACAAATCTATATAATCGCCCTCGTGTCTCTGTTCTCATCTTCGCATAAGTGAAATATGACAATTCTTCGTACAGTTTGGAGATATGCTGTAGCGAGTAGGGGCCGCGTGCCCGTTCCACACCCTATCACAGCGGGGTTAACCCCCATTGTACCTTACGGGGATTCTCAACCCCGGAGCGACTCAACTAAGACAACATTACTCCCTCTCCCGGCGGCGACAGCGGAGGCATTATACCGGGTTCCAGCTCGTGTGGTAAGTCCTTGTTAATACCATATAGCCATTTATTTTAATTAGGTGATTATCTATCTTTATAACATATCGTACTTGTTACGATACAAATTCACGTGAAAACACGACGTCTTATCATATTCGCTCCTATCTGTAGGCGCCTCAACCTTCACTGGTATCCGTAGTGCGAAACCGATTTCACAAGAAAAAACAATTTGACACGCCACTTCCGCCACGGTTCTTGTGCCCGTCGCAAGAGCAGGTGGAGTCGGGTGCGCTCGTGATGAGTATAACTTTATATGTTTTATTTAAAATATGTTTATTAATGTCAAAATGGCGCTTCATATCACATCATAACTTCATATATGTTTTCTTTATTATCCTAAATGTTAGTGAAATATTGTTGTACAAATTCATAGAAGGGCCAGGCCTTCTCCCGCCAAGAGGCAGCCGGCGATGCGCCATCCGATCCCACTACCCTCACCATCAGACCCAGCCCTCGTTACATGTCCAGCATGAGAAACGCTGCATGTAAACGAAGGGCGCTGCAATAGATATCTCTTCGATAATGGTAAGTTGATCGTAATATGTTATCAAACACCATTCAAATTGTCTTTATTTCAGGTTCAGCTATGTATCTCCTTGTCTTTAAATTTGCTATGACCACATTAAAAATCACGTTGTGTTTTGTTTCAGTGCATAGAACAAAACCGTTTTCGGTCCGGCGACGAGACAAATAAACGTGTGCACAAACCTCGCGTCCGTGCGTTATGTAAAATGATCAAAAGGACCAGAGTGCAGCTAGGTACTCACACTAACAGAGACGGAGAGAGAGAGAGAGAGAGAGAGAGATAGAGAGAGAGAGAGAGAGAGAGAGAGAGAGAGAGAGAGAGAGAGAGAGAGAGAGAGAGAGAGAGAGAGAGAGAGAGAGAGAGAGAGAGAGAGAGAGAAAAGAGAGAGAGAGAGAGAGAGAGAGAGAGAGAGAGAGAGAGAGAGAGAGAGAGAGAGAGAGAGAGAGAGAGAGAGAGAGAGAGAGAGAGAGAGAGAGAGAGAGAGAGAGAGAGAGAGAGAGAGAGAGAGAGAGAGAGAGAGAGAGAGAGAGAGAGAGAGAGAGAGAGAGAGAGAGAGAGAGAGAGAGAGAGAGAGAGAGAGAGAGAGAGAGAGAGAGAGAGAGAGAGAGAGAGAGAGAGAGAGAGAGAGAGAGAGAGAGAGAAGAGAGAGAGAGAGAGAGAGAGAGAGAGAGAGAGAGAGAGAGAGAGAGAGAGAGAGAGAGAGAGAGAGAGAGAGAGAGAGAGAGAGAGAGAGAGAGAGAGAGAGAGAGAGAGAGAGAGAGAGAGAGAGAGAGAGAGAGAGAGAGAGAGAGAGAGAGAGAGAGAGAGAGAGAGAGAGAGAGAGAGAGAGAGAGAGAGAGAGAGAGAGAGAGAGAGAGAGAGAGAGAGAGAGAGAGAGAGAGAGAGAGAGAGAGAGAGAGAGAGAGAGAGAGAGAGAGAGAGAGAGGAGGAGGAGGAGGAGGAGAGAGCGAGTAAGTGAGAACGAACAAATTCAAGCAATAAGGTTTCCACATTTTTATTAAAGCAGCACACAACACTTTTAGTTACAGGTCGTCCTCCATAGCGACTCGTACCAGGGATTTCGCCATCGGCTCGACAAATACAACAAAGTGACAACGTTACCGCGCTGAAACGCTAAAATATTGTATATATATATATATATATATATATATATATATATATATATTAACGCTAATAATAAAATATTACATTTTACATTAAACGAGTCAATAAAGTATATTGACCCACAGGATCGTTTCCTTGAACACTGAAAATGTGTTGATTTGTTAATTTAATTTAATTAGTGCAAACATGATTTTAGAACTTTCATAGTGAAACAATTATGTATTGCATTAACTAAATTATAACTAAAAACAAATACTGGAAAAAAACTAATTATCCAAAATAAATTAATCTTTTACGATATGACAGTCAGTCTCTTTACTCGACATCTGAACAACATTGACACCCGATACCTGATAATAATAATAATTTTTTAAAGAAGATACACCGAGGCGCCACCGGTCATTGATGTCTGCTGCTTGTGGTGTTGTTGGTGGTGGTGTTGCAGGTGTTTGTGGTGGTGTTGCAGGTGTTGGTGGTGGTGTTGCTGTTGTTGGTGGTGGTGTTGCAGGTGTTGGTGGTGGTGTTGCAGGTGTAGCCCTTCTACTGCTGATGGTGGTGTTGCTGTTGTTGGTGGTGGTGTTGCAGGTGTTGGTGGTGGTGTTGCAGGTGTGGCCCTTCTACTGCTGCTGGTGGTGTTGCTGGTGTTGGTGGTGGTGTTGCAGGTGTGGCCCTTCTACTGCTGCTGGTGGTGTTGCTGTTGTTGGTGGTGGTGTTGCTGTTGTTGGTGGTGGTGTTGCAGGTGTGGCCCTTCTACTGCTGATGGTGGTGCGCTGGCTGAATGGTCCTTTTCTTTGTGCTGACATAAAACACAAGTTGACCTTTAATGTTGTCATAACAAAGAAAAATACGTAGCATAACCTGAAATAAACACAAGTTTAATAAAAAAATATTACGATCAAACTATTAGTACCACTATTTTCCACTTTTCAATTGCAGCGCCCTATGTTTATATGGCGGCACCAATGTCGCTGCATGGAGAACTGCGTTTCATATGCTGGACATGTAACGAGTACTGGGGCTGGCGGTGAGGTTGGTAGGGACGGCTGGCGCACGGCCGGCTGCCTCTTGACCGGGGATCGCCCGGCCCTTCAATATATTTCTACAGCAATATTTCAATAACATCTAGAATAATAAAGAAAACATATAGGAGGTTATGACCATTTTGAAGGAAGTTATATGTTGCACGTGACAGGAGCCGATATTTGCTTTACAGAAAATGTGATACGGATGTGATGGTACGAGCCGCCATTTTTACGAAATTATGATACGGAAGAGTTACGAGCCCCTATTTGATGGAAGCTACGTTTTGCATGGGATAGAGGTGACATGTTGACGGAAGTTATGATACGCACTTGCTTTACATTAAATTGAATTATAGCAAAATATAAAGTTTACTACCAACCAATCAAAAGTCGGAAAATGTTCGGAAAAAATGATGACTCAGGCCAAAAAATGATTTTGCTATACGCTATATACAGTGTTTCAAGAATGGTATTTTTTGCTTTAACGCATCTGTTTACTGTAATATTATATCAAGTTTCCTTACCAAAACTAGAGGTGATAGAGTGCATTTACCCACGGTTTTAATATTGCATAATGCTGTTTGGTTCTTGTTAGAGGATCAGAGGGCAGGGAAGGAGATTAATATTAACCAAACGAGATATTTAGATATGTTATTCGCATACGTGCGAAAGAAACCAAAGTGGCTTACGTCCAAAACATGGATGCAAAATAAATTATAACATTGCACATGCGCAATGATGTGTAGGTGACCTACGTGAGGAAGGTGGCCCAAGTGGTAACGTGCCGAACGTGATCGTGACCGTTGACCTTGATGTATGACCTTTACCCAGTTGTGTAGTTGAAGATCTCTCCTCCAGGAGTGCCTCTTGACCTATGAATATTTGTGGATGTAGTTTAAAGATAAGACACGAATTTTGACTTCAATATCCATCCGCCAGGGGCGATACTTGTTCATCGCCTCTCCGCCAGAGGGCGCTGAATGACCTTTCACACATTTGATCTAGTTTTAGAAATAAGATACGAATTTGTACCGTACTAGTTATTGATTTATCCGCCATGGGCGACATGTGTTCATCATCTATCAGTGTGTGGGTGTGTGTGTATGTTCCATGCGCAAGTGCAAGACCAGAAAAGAGTCACGTTTCTTATCGTAATCATGCTGCAATTAACTCCACGAATTTCCCATCAGAATTGTCACACCTGGTTACAAGCCCTTGTCACAGCATTGCAGACATATCGGACGCATACGCTGTGACATACAGTAGAATTGTCTTACGCTAAGCGGAAGCGGAAGCTCAGGCAAGAGGGTCGGAACTGGAGATTGACAAAGCTGTTGGTTCACCAAGACGTTTATACTGGCAAGTTTGAAACCTACATAGAATACATATTCTCAGAGAAAACCAATTTAAACAAAATTTATATTTATGCAACAATAAAGCACTGTTCAACGTCACGGATGACCTGACGAAGAGAAAAGGTGCTCCAAAACTGCACAGTCGATCCTGTGTCTGGCATTGTACAACTCGCAGATGACTTTATCGAGCACATCACAAGGAAAGTGTTAGACATTCGCATCCACCTAGTAATTCGTAGCTTATCAACAGTCAGTGCTGAGTATGTGCATTGTGAAGAGTCCTGCACAGAGAGAACCAATGGCTTCAACGACCCATTCCAGAGCACGTACCGGCCCAAACATAACACCAAGACAGCATTAGTGTGAATACACGAAGACCTGATGCAGGCAGTGGATTCACTGCGTGGCGTACTGATTGTTCTGTTAGATCTTAGTGCAGCATTTGACGCATTAGACCACAGCACTCTGCTGCGTCGTCTTCGTGCTATAGGACTAAACCAGACAGTGCTCGCTTGGTTTAGATCATACCTAGTAGGCCGCAAGAACGCATTTAACACACGCGAAATTACATCTGCCCCGGTAATTATTCAACACGGTGTTCACAGTGCTCTGTCCTAGTTTTACTACTATTTAACACACACACACACACATATATATATATATATATTATATATTATATGTATATTTTGTGTGTGTGTGTGTGTGTGTGTGTGTGTGTGTGTGTGTGTGTGTGTGTGTGTGTGTGTGTGTGTGTGTGTGTGTGTGTGTGTGTGTGTGTGTGTGTGTGTGTGTGTGTGCAGACGACATATAATTGAACGCGGAGTGTCCGTCATCGAATCACCCAGATGCACAACGAAAAATCGAGGAATGCGTGACTGATATTCAACAGCCGCCGTCCACTCGCCTTCTCCTTTAGTACAATAGTACGTCATTCTTAAAGGATGTTGCAGCGGAGCGGTGGAAGATGAAATGTCAAGGTCAAAGTCACCTGGCAAGGTCAAAAGTCAACTCAAAGTGGCGCCTCTACCGGATAGTTGAAGAATTGCTGGCGCCCCCTTGTGGACAGGTCACGAACTAGTAAGATCCAAATTCGTGCGCTTTATTTTTAAAATTCACGTAGCGTCATGTACCGTCCCATAGCGGATAGGTGATGAACTAGAAATTAGGTCAAAGAACAAGTGTTCTTAAACTACGTGTCTTATTGTTTAAACTACTTTTGATTTGCTGTTGCGGGTGAAAAAGGGTTTTGATTGGCTGCTGCAGAGGAAGGGAGGAATGAGGTGAAAGGTTTTCAATTGCTGTTGCGGTGGAAGGAAGGAAATTGGTCTTTCGGCGCGGTTTTCGAGGAGCAACATCATAAATGAAATAGGATTTTATCATTGCTTGAATGAAAAGGCTTTATGAGAAACGGAATGCGTCTTTGTGGCACGGCGTGGGGAGGATCGGCACGGGGCGGAGGAAGGGACGAAGGTCAAAGATCAAAGGTCAACGTTAAGATCAATTACCATCATTACGTTCTGCACGTAGGCCACTTGGATCATTTTCTTCACGTTCCTCAGGTAGGTCATTTACACATCAGAGCGCATGCCCAATGTTATTGTTTTATATCCATCTAATATAACTGGGCTAATGCAGGAGGAAGGTCGAAGGTTATAAGTTATTGTGTCTTTTTAAAACTATACGAAACAGGAATTAAAGCAGCACCCTATGCAGTGTGCCCGCTCTTAGTTCCCACGTATGCGACTAACATACCTGGTCCTCCGTGTCAGTGCGGGTGCAACACGGTGCTTGTCTTTCTACACTTGCTGCCCTGGCAGTCGGGTGCTGTCTGTCGATGGAAGCTGGCTCATTCAGCATCAGTTAAAGTGCGTCAGAGGACGACGTTGTAAGATTGCTAGTGGTTGGTACACAACGCTACGGCAAATCACCGCTTCAGCTGTAGGTATAGGAGATATTAACCGTCGACCTTCTTCCTTCCAACTGTCCGACTTGCAAGGGCACCGCTACTGTAAATAAACCTTCGCCTGTTCAACTATGGGTTGCACGGCAATCAGCAGTAACTAAAATCAATGCAATACATTGTATATATGATGTATTGTCCCTAGCTTGACATGTCTGGGCACGTTTATTCGTATGGTGGTATCACTTGATGTTCAGTGTGTAGGTCACATAGGTCAAGTTCTTCACGTATGGAACTTACATATATCGTCCGTGCGCATAAGTGTGCATGTGCGCGTTCGTGTGCGCGTATGTGTGTGTCCGTGTGTATCTTCGTGTGTGTCCACGTGTGTGCGAATATTCGCGTGTGTCAGACACGACAAATTGACAGACACGGTGAGTTTACAGACACGTTATGTTTACAAAACAACACAACACAACACAACACAACACAACACAACACAACACAACACAACACAACACAACACAACACAACACAACACAACACAACACAACACAACACAACACAACACAACAAAACAAAATAAATCAAAACAAAACTTACAAACACGACAGTAAGTTTACAGACACGTTATGTTTACAAAACAAAACAGTAAGTTTCCAGACACCATACGTTTACAAAACAAAAGAAAGCAAAACAAAACAGTAAGTTTACAGACACGTTATTCTTACAAAACGAAACAAAACAGTAAGTTTACAGGCACCTTTTGTTTTACAAAAGAAAAGAAAACAATACAAAGCAAAACAAATATAAAAAAACAAAGACGTCAAATTTACAGACACGACAACTTTACAGACACGGTGTGTTTACAGACACGACACAGACACTTTATGTTTACGTAACAAAACAAAATAAAACAGTACCTTTACAGACATATTATGTTTACAAAACAAAACAAAATAATAAGTTTACAGACACGTTATGTTTACAAAACAAAAACAAACACGACAAGTTTACAGACACGTCAATTTCAGAGATACTGCAAGTTTACGGACACTTCAAGGAGACAGACACAGTAAGTTTACAAAACAAAACAGTATATTTACCGAAACAAAACACATGTTTACATACACGAAAAGTGTACAGACACGGGGAGTTTACAGACATGACAAGTTTACAGACATGGGGAGTTGACAGACACGTCAATTTCAGAGACACCGCAAGTTTACAAAATAAAACAGAAGGTTTACAGACACCGTAGGTTTACAAAAGAAAACAAAACAGTAAGTTTACAGACACTTTATGTTTTCAAAACAAAACAAAACAGTAAGTTCACAGATACGTTATGTTTACAAAAAAATAAATCAATCAACCACGACAAGTTTACAGACACGGGGAATTTACAGACACGACAAGGTTACAGACACGGGGAGTTTACATACACGACAATTTCAGACACCGCAAGTTTACAGACACGACAAGTAAACAGACACCGTAAGTTTACAAAACAAAACAGTAAGTTTACAGACACGTTATGTTTACCAAATAAAAGAAAACAAAGCAAGACACAACAACAAATTACAAAATAACACAAAACAGAGCAAAAAAACGATTACAAATCAAAGAAAACAAAACAGTAATTTTACAGACACGTTATGTTTACAAAACAAATTAAAACAAAGCAAAATAAAACAGTAAGTTTACAGACAGGTTACATTTACAAAAGAAAACAGTAAGTCTACATACACGTTATGTTTATAAAACAAAAGAAAACACAAGTATACAAAGCAAAGCAAAACAAACACGACAACACGGGGATTTTACAGACACAACAATTTCAGAGATATTGCAAGTTTACAGAGCTGACAAATAGGCAGACACCGTAAGTTTACAAAACAAAACAAAACAGTAAGTTAACAGACGTTATGTTTACAAAACAAAGCGAAACAAAACAAAACAAAACAGTAAGTTTACATACACGCTATGTTTACAAAAAAAACACTATGAAAAATAAAACTAAACAATTCAAAGCAAAGCAAAACAATGCAAAACAAAACAACGAAACAAACAAACACGACAAGTTTACCACACGGTGAGTTTACAAACACGATAAGTTTACAGACACGGGGAGTTTACCCACAAGACAATTTCAGAGACACCGCAAGTAGACAGACACCATAAGTTTACAAAAAAGAAAACAAAGCAAAACAAAACGGTAAGCTAACAGACACGTTATGTTTACAAAACAAAACAAAGCGAAACAAAACAGTAAGTTTACAGACAGGTTATGTTTACAACAGCGGACTCACGCGGACACACGCGGACACACCTGAACACATACAGACACACGCGGACATACACACGCACGCGCACAAGAACGCGCACATGCACACGCACATGTAAGCGCCCGCACGACGTATGTAAGTTCCATACGTGGAGAACGTGACCTATGTGACATGCAGTGATACCGTCATATGAATAAACGTGCCCAGACTTTTCAAGCTATGGACATTACGTCACAGATACAATGTATTACATTGTCTTTAATTTACTTCTGGTTGTATAGCAACCTATAGTTGAACCGGCGACAGGGCTACTTACAGTAGCTGTGACTTTGCACGTCGCACAGTCGGAGGGAGGAATGTCGACGGCTACACACGAAATCTCACGACATATACGGACAAGGACACACACGCGCACGCGAACGCACACATGCACACGCACAAGCATGACATATGTAAGTTCCATACGTGGAGAATGTGACCTACATACTGGACATGGTAGCGACGCGAACTACAATTTTGTATTGGTGGAAGACCTATGTGACCTACGTACTGGATATGATAGCGACGCGTGAACTACAATTTTGTATTGGCGGAATACCTATGTAACCTACATACTGGACATGAAGTGATACCACCATATGAATAAACGTGCCCACACTTGTCTTGCTAGGAACACTACGTCACATATACAATGTATTAAATTGTTTTTTATTTACTGCCGGTTGCCTTGCAAGCTATAGTTGAACCGGTGACAGGTCTACTTACAGTAACGGTGCCCTTGCACGTCGCACAGTCGGAGGGAGGAAGGTCGAAGGATACACACGGACACTCGCGGTCACGCACACGAACGCGCACATACACACGCACACCCGACATAAGTAAGTTCAGGACGTGGAGAACGTGACCTATGTGACCTCCATACAGGACATGGTAGCGACACTTGAACTATGTGACCTACATACTGGACATGAAGTGATACAGCCATATGAATAAACGTGTCCAGACTTGTCTGGCTAGGAACACTACGTCACTGATACAGTGTATTACATTGGGTTTTTTTCTTCTGCTGGTTCCCTATAGTTGAACCGGCGACAGATCGACTTACCGTGGCGGTGCCCTTGCAAGTCTCACAGTCGGAGGAACGAAGGTCGACGGTTAACATCACCTACACCTACAGTTGACGCGATGACTTGCCGTAGCGTAGTGTACCTACCACTTGCAATCCTACAACGTCGTACACTGACGCACAGTAACTGATTCCGACTAAGCCAGTTTCCCTCGACGACAACAGACAGCACTGCATGAGCAAGCAACAAGCTTCGGTAGATAGCAAGCACCGTGTTGCACCCGCGCTGGATATGGAGGACCAGGTATGTTATTCGCATACGATGGAAAGACATTTAAATGTTCTCGGTAGAGATACAAATTATAACATGGCGAAATGACTTAATGGGGTGATCGTTTTCCGGAAGACAGAAATTGTCGCTTAATTGAATGTATGTTTGAAGTTGACAACCTAACTACCGGGAGAGCGGGCCCACGGCCTAGGGCGCTGCGGTAAGTCCTGTTTTGTATAGTTTAAAAAAGACACAACAACTTATAACCTTCTACCTTCCTCCGCTCTATTTGCATTAACCCACTGTTATATAAGATAGAAAGTAAACAATAACATTGCACTTGCGCTATGATGTGTAGATGACCTATGTGAGGAATGTGAAGAATGTGAAGAAAGTGACTCAAATTGCCTACTTGCAGAACGTGATGATGGTAATTGACCGTAACGTTGACCTTTGATCTTTGAACTTCCACTCTTCCTCCGCCCCGCGCAAATCCGCACCACGCCGCGCCACAAAGACGTATTCCATTTCTCATAAAGCCTTTTCCTTCAAGCAATGATAATATCCTATTTCATTTAAGGCGTTGCTCCTCCAAAACCGCGCCAAAAGACCAATTTCATCACTTCCAAAGCAGCAGCCATTCAAAAGCTTTTCCTCCCTAACAGCCAATCAAAACCCTTCTTTCTCCGCAATAGCCAATCAAAACGCTCGCCGGGAGGGCATCTTGACTATTTTTAAACGTAGTTTTATATAAAGACAGTTTGGGATATTAGCAGAAGACATATCTGTCAGGTGGCTCCACTTGTTCTTTGACCTAGTTTGTAGTTCAACACATATCTGCTTGGGGGCGGCGCTTGACATCATCTGACCTTGATCTTTGATCTTGTCCTTCCTCCCCTGCGGTGGAATTCCACCAATTCCACCGCTCCACGTGCGCAACGATAGGACCCTACTATACTACTTCTAGTTTTAATGAGAAAAATCGGAGTAACCAGTCATGATTGAAATTGTTTATCAGTCAAATAAATGAAGCGTTACGAAATCAAAAACGTTGAAGGAAACAGTATAGTTACTCATTCCACGACATCAGGCAAAGAAAACGTTATGAAATATACAACACGAATATACGCCGTTTCCCTCGAGCCGGTTTTATAGTAAGAACCACGGAAGAGGATACAAACGCATTGATTATACATCACGATGCCTAATGTGAAATGCCGGTGGGAGTGGAAGAAGTTCACATAACTTGATGACTTGTGATGACGTAGTATTCGGTTAATTCCTGCTCACACCTGTCTTCAAAGAATAACATATCTTATACGTTTAGGTAGTTATAATGTATCAAAAAACAAGTGAAACATTGCTATATTTTAAAACAAATATATAACTACATATATGACGTATGTCCAAACGGTAATATAAGCATTCAACTTCGCATGCTTATATCACTATTTAATTGGTCTGTCTTACGTGCTCAACTTCATGGAATAGACAAATTCTTATTGAAATGCAATATATACCGCTCCAATATTCTGATGTGGTTTCTCTATCTTCCGGTACATACACGATGAACAGAGGACACATCCAGAGGCTGCATCATGTGGGTCATTTTCAATTTATCTTTGGGATATAAACAGCGGAGCTTGACAGTGTGTTTCCACACCCTGGCGTTCTGAGACTGCCTTGGACTGGCAGATACAACGAATCGTCTGTGCTACACGGAGTGCATAAAATATGTTTATTTTCTAAATTGTTGGTTGACTTCAAGAAGGCACTATCTGCGTAGACGGCGTGTATTTCTCCGGCAAACAGACCTCTTAGCCTGAAATTTGAAAGTAGATGATGCTGAGCTAGCAGATCGTCATCCATGCTCTGAGCACACACTGGCTCACTCAATAGGAAAGCAGCCGGTGTCCATGCTTCGTCACGAGCGGGCGAGTCGATACAAACGTTTCCAGTGCATATTACTTCTTAACATAACAATATGTAGTTGTTAAAGGAATGAAAACAAGGTATTAGTTTAAATTCATGTTCCACTTGTAAACAGAGTATAACATTGTGTATGACATTTGACAACATTAACAAATACAAAAACGTTATTTTTTAGAATCAATTCCATGTTGAAGGTGCCTGTGTAGCGATTCCCGCGGAACGATTACATTTGATTAGTTAGGGTATAACGTGGTATAGTGACTTCATCGTTGACATAGCTCGCATCACGAACACAGCTGCAAGGCTAGCTGTTGGATCGAAGCGCCATAATGCGTTGTTGTGCGATATTTACATGTAATAAAAAATGGTTACCATAGAAGAACAAAATATCTTACGGTTTCACGGAAAGCCAATTTTGTTGAACAAAATCAAGCTAAACAAGAGCGACAGTTTCGGCACTTTCGCTGATTTTCTCCGACTTTCGTCCCTTTTTCAGAGTAACTGTATTGAATTGAGCCAAGGAAATAATCTACTGTAGTATACACACGTAGCAAACATACCCATAATTCAACTTCAGAAAGAGACGCTCTAAAATCCACCATATCGATAGATAGAGCAGTTACACAATTTAATGGTACGATGCAAATCAGCGCATCCAAATTTGTCGGCCTCGCCAGCTCACTCGGTAGACGCGTTAGCATGTTGCGCTCCGTTTTTAAATCAAGAATCACTGGTTAAAATCTGGCACTGTGACTATTTTTTTACTTTTTGGTCCCAAAGTACTATATAAAACATTTCAATGCTGGACTTTTTTGTAATAATTTTTTAAAATGTATTCGAAACATACAGCCTTACCATTTTTGTCGCGAAGAAATAATTATTAGAAAAGTGGAATATGTCTTAGAAATAATGCACCATTGTGTAAGAACGTTTGCTTAAATTACTTCATGAAACAAGTATGTTTGGTATGTGTATTTACCGTATCTCGCGTGGACAGCACTGAATATCATTAACATAAAGCTGCGGCGGCGAAGCAGCTTCACGTAACGAAATTTAAATTGATCACACGAAAACCATGCATTTTTATAATGGCGAGTCACGTAGCATAACATGTGGTATGTCAATTCATGAAATGTGTGTGTGCGCGAGCGCGGGTGTGCATGCGCGCGTTTGTGATGTTTTTGGTTCGGTGGACATGGAAATATACAGCCAGGGTTGTTTGCCAAGCAAAACAAGCCATGGCTGATCCTGTAGGCGAGGTGCGGAATTGAGCTGAGTTGAACTAACTGTTAACTTCGTCAATAGCGACTACGTCAGCCGTGAGAGCGGCACAATTAGCCGCTACAATTGTAACGGGGATTAACTTTTTAAGGAAAAATTCAACTTTAGCAAAAATCGTACTGGAGCTGTTTTGATGACACGTCATACCGCCCTGTTACCGCACTGTTACAGGTGTAATGAGACTCGTCTTGGTCTTCTTATCAACCCTCCACATACATACAAATAAAAATAGAAACTTTCAAATAAAGTGCTTAGTTCATTTCTATCCAACCGGATAAGCTGATGATCTTTTCACCACGTCTTCTTCTGTTCAGCATATCTCTGTAAGACGTTAGTGTTCCGCGTTTGACACATATAATTGTATTGATGTAAATTAATTAATTAATGGGACTATTTTGTCAATTTATTTTCTAAACAAAACTACAATTACATTAGCTCTTTTCAAAGAACCATCTAATTTAGTTCTGATACATACATACCCTTAAATCGCCTGGTTCCCAGTAACTCGGCCGAAAACTAATTCCCCAATACATAAAATAACATCACAATAAAATAATATTAATTTCAAAAACGTCTCAATCCAAGAACATCACTATGGGCTCGCTAGATGGTATGCAGCATGTCAGCCAGTTAGAAGCAAAACTGAAGGAGACGTGGGCCCACATTAAATTATAATGTAACACCAAAGAAAATTCATATATACGACCAACTAAAAAAAAATCGTGTTTCATATTTGCGTATTTATCAATATGTGTTTCATCTTCCAAGCCCTATGTTTTGAAATTTGATAAATCACAAGTTCTTTACGAAGTTATGCATCATAGTTCCAGACACTTCACCCACGACACTAACGACAAAGCGGAAGAAACTATCCTGTACATAGCGGCATTATTGGAGTTCTTTGCTGAAAAACAAGACTTAATTACAACGGGTATATTCCAAAGATAAAGCATCTTGATGTTTAACATGTATTAACATACCATTGTATCTAGAATGAAAGGCAATTACTGTGGGAGAGAATTCAACAGAATATTGCTGACGCACAATTCACAGCGGCAACACGGAGAAACATTATATAATTTCTGTTCTTAAGATATGTTCTATGGTGTAGTGGAAAACCGAAGTCTCCAAGCTGCAAAACATACAAGGCTTACAAGTTTGGACACAAGGAGTTGCACAGAGGTAGGCTGAATGACAGAGCGAATGTGTTTTGGTACATAAATACCACCACTATTCACCCTAAGTTGAAAATGAGAATTTTGCAGAAAACAGCAGAAAAGCAGTAGAACTTAACATTCTGTCTTACGTGGATCTGCAAGAAAGAGCGAGTCCATCTAAACACACATTAGTACTATGACCTAACTGATGCTGAACCAATCTTTGTATGGCTAGATATTGACTTGTATCAACGGGTGCAGAAGATCTCCTTTCTGGTTCAAGGTTATGTGGGAAATCCATTGCAAGCACCGACCCTTTCCATGTCGTCTTGTCGTCTGCAGAACACTGGTGATCCGAGAACATACTCGTCGTGACATGGCATCTAACATAATTATCGACGGCATAATACGATATGCGATTGTTCGTTTTTTGTGACTAGTAGTAATCTTCACTATTAGCGAAAAAACAGTTGTATGTCATTCCTATAGAGGTATACATGTGGTAAACTATCAGTATAAAAATGTATAACAAGATAAAATCGCATAATTAGTATGTTCACGACGTGACTGCGCTTCACATATGGCCTGCTAGTAAAACAGCTTAATAGGAGACTACTTGGTGCGAGAAAACTAGCTGTTAACGTCACTTAAGAAATCTTACAAATCAAAATTTAACAAAATGACAGTAACTTTATAAGTGCGGGTGGACCGACTTTCGATGTTTAGTGATAGTAATTTGAAAATTCACGTGAACCGGTTGACACATGGGGATTCTGTGATATTATAAGATAGACAAAGGCAAGCGGAACGTAAACATGTATAAGGTTATCGGGACTGAATTTTTGTTTTGTTTTATTAAATGCAAACTTCTGTTTTAGACTATGCGGAAATAAAACATGGATAATAATAATTGTGGTAATTTCTATATCCAGATACTGTCAATGGTTGACGTATTCCCAATGGACAAATTATGGTAACTTAACAGGACAAGACACATACTTCGCAATCGTCGTTTTGGTGGTTTTGGTGCCCTAGTTGTCACTGGTTGCGTCCGAAGTATCACTAGTGGTACCGTCGTTTTCTCTGGTGGCTCCGTTACCTGTTTTGGTGCCATCGTTTTCTCTACTGGTGGCTCCGTTACCTCTGCTGTTACCTTTGTTTCCTCCTCAGGTGGCTTCGTTACCTCTTCTGGTTCGGCTGGTGTCGTTTGGCTAACAAGCATAGATATATAGTAAATTAGTGTATAAACCTCGTGTCATATTTACATGTAAATTATACTGTGTACATACAATATAAGCTTGAAATTCCACATGAAATTCCACATGAAATAAATTAAACTATATCTACTGACATGTGTTTAATAGATCACCTAAGAACATCGATGCCCTACCACAAACGAAGTAACACCCCAATGTAATAAACACGTCGGAACATCTACGTTTATTCACGCTATATCATTTAACAAGATTTAACAAGATTTAACAAGATTTAACAAGATTTAACAAGATTTAACAAGATTTAACAAAATTTAACAAGACTGCCACCTAGAGATTCAACTCTAGATGGCAGGTGGACTAGGAAGCCATTTGGCTTATCGAGAGTCCAACCTATCTATCTAAGTATACCCCGCCCGTCTTAGGTATATGTCGATTTGATTTTTAAATATATTAACACTACTAGCACCTACACAATCAGCTGATAATCCGTTCCATTCGTTTACTGTTCTTTGTGAAAATGAAATGTTTCTAATATCTAGTCTACACTGCTTCTTTGCTAATGTAACTACATGTCCTCTAGTCCTTCTCCCTTCCTTGGCCGTGAACAAAATATTTCTATCAATATTTTCATACCCATTCAATATTTTAAACACCTCAATCTGATCTCCTCTTAATCTTCTGGTTTCCAGTGTTGTTAAACCACATTCTTTTAGACGCATTTCATAACTAATATTGCTGAATTTTGGTATAATTTTGGTTGCTCTCCTTTGTACTCTTTCTAGCATATCAATATCCTTCTTGCGATATGGCCTCCATGCTTGTATACACTATTCTAAATGAGGCCTAACTACTGTTTTATACAGCGGTATTACTAAATCTTTTTCTGTGTACACTATATTCCGCCTAATTAATACAAGACATTGGTTTCCCTTAGCTGCTGCAATTCCACACTGCTCCGATACCTTCATATCAGCACTAATAGTTAACCCTAAGTCTTTTCCTTTAAGGTAGTTTTTAGTACAGTACCACCCATTGTATATTGTGCAACTTCATTCCCATGTCCTGTGTGGAGACACTTACACTTTCCAAAATTAAACAGCATTTGCCACTTCTCAGGCCATGATGTCAACTGATTAAGATCATCTTGTAAAACCTGTCTATCTGCATAACTTTTAATTTTCTTAAACACTTTTGTGTCATGTGCAAACTTCAACACGTTGCTTGTTATGTCATAATCCAAATCATTGATATATATTAAGAATAAAATAGGTCCCAGTACTGATCCCTGCGGTACTCCACTCAAAACCGATTTCCAGTTTGAAACCTCCCCATCAACTACTACTCTTTGTCTTCTATCAATAAGCCATTTTTCTATCCAGTTAATCATACCATTTCCTATGCCATGAGCCTTTAGTTTAAGTAGTAGTCTTTGGTGTAGCACTTTGTCAAAAGCTTTTTTAAAATCTAAGTAGATTATATCTACTGGTGATCCCTCATCTACCCACTTTGTGACATCTTCCAAAAAACAATAAATATTTGTTAAACATGACCTCGCTTTTAAAAACCCATATTGAGATGGATTTATCAATTTATTTTTAACAAGAAAATCAACCAAATGATCTTTAATTAGTAGTTCTAATAATTTGCAAATCACCGATGTTAAACTCACTGGTCTACTTATCTGACTTGTTTCTCGAACCTTTTTAAAATAATTTTTAAATAATGTTTGCTTCTTTTCATTGTAACATAACTATTCCCTCCTCTAATGACAAATTGAACACTGTTGCAAGCGGTATGCTGATTTGTTCTACAATTTCCAATAGTAATTTGGGAGGAATCCCATCCACTCCAGGTGAGTTATTATCCTTCATATCTCTTGTTTTCATAGCTACCATTGTTGGGGTTACAATTAGTTGTCCTAAATAGTCTGACACTCTCCCTTCGAACTTAGTCTCAAGTACTGGTAATATACTAATATCTTCCCTGGTAAACACCGAACTAAAGTACTCATTTAGGTTTTCTCCCATTAAGAATCCCTCTGCTATTATGTTTCCATCACTACCTTCTAGAGGACTGACCTGATCCTGAACTTTCTGTTTACTTTGAACATACGCATAAAAACTGTTGCTGTCATGTTTTATATTAAAGGCTATTTTTGGTTTTGTTCTGTTTGAAGTTCTAATTTCAGGTTTAGCTTGATTACGTGCTTCTTTATAAATGCTATATTCTTCTTCACTTCCAGTATGTCTGTATGTCTTCCATATCATTTGCTTGTACTTCATTTTTCTAATGGCTTCCTTCGATAAGTGTTTCTTCTTTGACCGTTTCCTCTGTTTTTTTCCAAGGGGACAAATTTATCAGCGACGCAGTCAATTTCAATATTTAAGATATTGCAGCATTTTGTTGCTGTCTTATTCTTCAGTGTGTTATTCCAGTCTATCTTTGCTAAATATTTCCTCATGTGCTTATATCTTCCTTTGTGAACATTTGTCTTGTACCTTATTTTTCTATTCCGTTCTCCCTTTACTTTAATGATAAAATATATCTGGGTGTGATCACTACATCCCAGTGGCTCAAATATCTTGACATTATCAACACATTCCTTCTGTGAGCTCAAAACTATGTCTACCACGTTCTCGCTCCTGGTTGCGTGTAACACATGTTGAGAAAGGAAACTATCTTGTACTAAATTTAAAAACTCTTGATGCTCTCTCCCGGTACTCTGTAGAGATGTCCACTGTATATGCCCATGGTTAAAATCCCCCATAATAATACAGTCCCGTTTACTCACTTCTTTGATAGCGTTATGTGCTTTTTCATTATCTTCTATGCTAATGTTTGGACTCCGATACACTAACCCAACAGTTAACGTTGAGTTTCCTGTAACAACTATGTTACACCAGACAGCTTGTCACATTGTGCTTCTTTTTCTAATTTTATTTCAGAAGCCTGTATGGATTCTTTATTATATAAAATAACTTCGCCTCCCCTTCTTCCTAATCTATCTTTCCTAAACATTACATATCCTGTCATTCCTAATTCGGCATCTGATATATCGGGGGTGGCGCAAGATTCAGTTATACATATTTTGAGAGGGTCAATATCTTCCACCATAATGTTTAGTTCTTTTCTTTTGTTTACTATGTCCCGACATGTACTAATATAGACCCGTCTTGGCCATGCCCCAATACGTTCTGTACCCGCTCAGTCACATGCTCTATCCTAGCCCCCGGAAGACAAACAACAACGTCTTCTCCTTTGCTTAATGTCCTGTCTGTCTTTCGCAAAATGGAGTCTCCCATAAATACCCTTTCTGTTCTCAATGCCCCCTCGATCACTGCTTCAAAGTAGCTCCTCCGTTTTGGATCTCCCTGGTTGCTGTCTTTTCCCCTGCCGCTTTCTCTGTTGTTCCTATCTTTCCTGCCTCTTTTCTTCCTGTCATCATCCTTGTTATTGACTTCCGTTTGGTCACATTTACTCTCACTTCCTTTCTTCCCTTCATCTTTCCTCGTGTCGCATCTACTTCTCTCATCTCCTGTCCCCTTGTCCCTTCCTCCTTCTCTACTGTCACTTTCTCCCCTGCGTGTCTTGTTTTCTGTTGTTCTTTCTCCATTTGTTTTCCTTGCAATCACCCTCCCTCCTCTCTCCATCCACTTCACAATATCCGTTAGCCTAGCTAACTCTGCTGTCAGACAGTCCACTTTCCAACACATTGGAACGTAAACCCTTCCTTTGTTGTCTCTGAACAAGATTTTTCACATCCCGATACGGCAAAATCCACCAAGCTGTGGCAGTGGTTACACACCAAGTGCCTTCTTGCCTTCACTTGCCGCTTGCAAGATGCCATATTACGATTTCTCAAAATCAACTCTTAGTTTTTACCACCTTAGTCTTTAGAAAGACTGTTTGTTTATTGTGTACAGCAACTGCAGTACACTTTATGTTATAAACACCTTACTACCTATGCTACCATGAGCAATAAGTTTGGTCTGTACCTAGCGGAAACGTTGCACACTACCTATATAAACAAACGCTTGTTTATTGTTAATAACAATGATACCTATTCACAGTATTATCTTACATATATAGTTGTTACGCTTGTTGCTTTATCTCTTATACACTATATCAAATAAACAGATTTGCTCAATAGTGTTTACAATTTGTCGAAGGCTAGATTACCCTATTATCACCCACTATACTAATCTGTTCAAAAATACTGTTAACTAATAAACTTTAACCAAAACTACTACTCAAGACTAGTACAACTTTATGAATAACCTTAACAAAAGAATAATACTTATCAATCAATATTTCTGCTTGTTTTTAAACTTTTATACACCACCAATTTCAAACCTCTACATCCGCCAATTTTCCCGCCGTATTTACGTAACTATATCAATATTTGAAAAAACATTTAGACTTGCGCAACGTTCTACTGCCCTGCCTAACAACTGTTCATCATATTTATTGAGATTCATGACAAAGCTTCCTATCAGCGAATATTTCTAAGTTATGCTATCGCCCTTACTGTTATATCGGACTCGGGTAATCGGGAGTAATCATATGCTTGAAAAGAATATCACGTTTAATTTCCGGTATCGATGCTAAGTACGATCGAATGGAGAAGTATATGTCAGCCAGTACTCACTCGCCGCTGGCAGCGTCACTTCCGGTGTTATCATTAGTAGAAGAAAATCCTGCGGCGATCCCTTCCTTTATGCCTTTCATGACGGCTTTCTGCAGAGGGTTTTTCCCCTGCCCGCAGAACTTGCCATTGAAATCGTCGAAGTCGATAGACCAAAATAAGTATCCAGCAAACCGCTGTTTTGCAATCCATGCCCCCTGAAACAAATTGACTTCTGAGGGTTCAACGACGCAGCTATAAATAGTGTCGATATAGTAGACAGGGTATTACTGAGCATAGCATGTACCCTGAATTGCGACCCCGCAATTAAAAAAAGCAATCTAAAACAGACTACCGCATTGTTGGTAATTTCGTACATATGTTGCAAAGTTAGGTATGCATTCTATTTTTGATTTTATATGTAAGACTATTTAATTGATTATTGAGAGGATATACTGTTCTGTGCTATAATGTATAGTACTATAATGTATTGTACTATAATGTGCTGAACTGTATAAGTGTACTGTATGGTGGTAAGGTATTGCTGCGCTTACGGTCTCGTTTGTGGTATTAGGTCCACAAGAAAATACGCAGTTCAGTATTGCTATTTTCAAAACTGCAAATGTTGGGCATTTCAAACATGACTAAAAAGTTATGAAAATCATAGTATCACGACATTACTAAAATTTGTGTATGAATTTGTCACATTTCGCTGATGCAGGATAAAACAGAATCAACTCATAAACAATAAACAAATCACATACATAATTGACTGATGATGGTAAAGATAATACATTGATATGTTGTTATAACCACAACAAATGTTTTTATCAACTGATAATCTGTTCCATTACTTTACTGTTCTTTGTGAAAATTATCGTCTGCAAACGTCAACACCTTGCTTGTTATATCATCATCCAACTCATTGATATATATATATATATATATATATATATATATATATATATTAAAAATAAAATAGGTCGCAATGTCATCTATCAATAAGCCATTTTTCTATCCAATTAATGATACCATTTTTCTTATGCCATGGGCTTTTAGTTTATGTAGTAATCTTTGATGTGGCACTTTGTCAAAGACTTTATAAAAAAAAAAATTATATTATATCTACTGGTGATCCCTCACCTACCCACTTTGTGACATCTTACAATAACAAACATAACATATTTGTTAAGTATGAACTTGCTTTTAGAAACCTATGTTGAGATAGGTTTATCAAGTATTTTTAACAAGAAAATCAACCAAGTGATCTTTAATTAGTATTTCTAATAGTTTGCAAATCACCGATGTTAAACTCACTGGTCTATAGTTCTCTGACTTGTTTCTCGAACCTTTTTTAAATAATGGTATGATGTGACAAGTATATGCTACTGGTTTGTTAGTAGCAAAACAAGTTAACCTTCAAGGTATAGCTTACCTTAATCTTCATACTTTTGATGTCATCGTATCCAACCCACTGGTTGCCCGAGTAAAGGTACGGTGCTTGTAAGTCTGAGTCCCAAACCCTTGTCGCTCCGGACGACAGAAAAGTACAGACCTGGAAATAGAAATCTTGACAAGGTACGCTAGACTAAATATGTTTTATTCAAGAAATACAAAATCACCTGTTACTTTACTTTGTTTCAACTAACATATATCTTCCACGGGTGACATAACTTACTTCTAGCAGTTGCATCTATCATTAATAGTACTGTGAAGCTATGTGTATTGTAATGTATCAAACATTGTGTTACTGGCACTGTTTACATCAGACTAATGCATTTCAGAATGTGTCAAAACTGTAGAAAAAACATAATTATCAAGCATAGATGCATGCAATACATACTGTCATAATGATGCCAGTTACAGGTTTTTGTTAGTTTAATGTAATTGAATAATGTCCAGCTAAACGTAAATTACGTTTTCGGTAAATCCAGGAAAACTTGGTTTCTTCAAATAAAAAGTCATGAACTGACCAACGTGCTCTGCATTGGTCTTAGCTTACCTCATAGTAGCTTATCGCGCCGGGCACGTTGGTGAAATGATGCCGAGTCCCCGGCTTGTCACCAGGAGCGTTCAAGCCATGCTTCGTTGGGTCATTCAAGGTGAATGTTCGTCCGTAGCCAGGCAACCCAATAACAAGTTTGCTTTTCGGACATCCTTTCCGCTGCCAATACTCTGACGTTCCAATCTGACAAAGGCATAGAGCAACATAATGCACAGTATCACCACAGCTGTGTCATACCAACCGTCTGCATTGCATATTCCTACGCGACCATTAGTCCGTCTACCCACGCCCCCACCTTTCCCAAAACAAGCTCTTTCGCCCGCTCCACGCATGTTAATTCTCAAAGGTGTTCTCACATTACATCAAAGCAAATATTTCACTAAAAGTAACTCCCCTTTGGTCAAACGTTTCTACCGAGATTTAGTAAATGGCATTGTATATTAATATGGACAGAGACTACACTGACCACTACATGATATTGTATATTAATATGGACAGAAACCTCACTGAGCAGTATACCGTTTGCTATCCATCGACTATATCTTACCACAGTCAGAAAGCGATCCCCAGGGGACGAACCCTTCGGGGCATACAATGCCGCGTGGTGTCCGGTTTTATTATCCCAAACACCGTGCAAGTCGTACGCCATCAGACCGACCCAGTCGAGTTTACTGAAACACGGATATGAACGTGTATGGTAGCATGTCAATCATGAAGGGTACCATTTATATATATAAAGTAACAAGGTTAATAAAAACTTATACATCGAAACGCAGATAATATATGCTAGAGAATAAATTATTTCAGGGAAATCCAATATATTGTCTACTGGTAATTACAATAGTGTGCATGAACAATATTGGTATTGGATTGTTGGTCTTTGTTCCGACACTTACAATATATCGGACATCATGCATTGTCATATAGAGTATGCGAAGACAGCACTTTCCGCAGATATATATATATATATATATATAAAAAAATTTTTTATAGAGAGAGAGAGAGGGGAGAGAGAGGGGTGAGAGAGAGTGAGAGAGAGAGAAGAGATGAGAGAGAAAAGAGAGAGAGAGAGAGAGAGGGAGAGAGGGGAGAGAGAGAGAGAGAGAGAGAGAGAGAGAGAGAGAGAAGAGAGGGGAGTGAGAGAGAGAGAGAGAGAGGGAGAAGAGGAGAGAGAGAGAGAGAGAGAGAGAGAGAGAGAGGAGAGAGGAGAGAGAGAGAGAGAGAGAGGGAGATAGAGAGAGAGAGAGAGAGAAGGAGGGAGAGAGGGGGAGTGAGAGAGAGAGAGAGTGAGAGAGAGAGAGAGAAGAGAGAGGGAGTGAGAGAGAGAGAGAGAGCACATCGAAACATCTTTCGGAAGTGATTAGACTAATAACACGACACGACTGTCGGTCTGTGTATAGCATCTTTTTAGGTGCGTTTTTTATAAAAGTATTTATATTACAGAATAGCAAAAATGCTCAAGCTTTTAAATGCTATTAAGTTTGTCGGCACCGATCTGCAACCTATCGGTGAATGTGTTGTGAGTTGCGTACTTTTTGTAATGCTCTATAATTATCTATTATAACAACAATCATTGTCTTCGTGCTGATACATTATGAACACACACATATAATCAGTTGGGTGCAAAACGTTATGCTAAAAGTAAACTGTGGTTTTAAAAAAGGTGTATGTTTCAACGTTTATTACGTCACTATTTACCTGAAAATTTTTGATACTTCATAACCGGCGTCGATCGTCGGCTTTCCCGCGCCAACTGCGGCTGTCAACATCAGGTTTCCAGCTTTATTGAACGCTGCTCGTAGTTCCTGAAAAACAACCGTTTGTCGCGTTGCAGTATCACGCACAACAATTGTCTGGAACCGCGGACGGACGGACGGACGGACGGACGGACGGACGGACGGACGGACGGACGGACGGACGGACGGACGGACGGACGGACGGACGGACGGACGGACGGACGGACGGACGGACGGACGGACGGACGGACGGACGGACGGACGGACGGACGGACGGACGGACGGACGGACGGACGGACGGACGGACGGACGGACGGACGGACGGACGGACGGACGGACGGACGGACGGACGGAATACCCGCCCGTCTTGCAGTATATACATCACACACATGCGCATACAGGCACACAGGCACACGCACACGCAGACGCACACGCACACGCACACGCACACGCACACAACACACACACAGACACACACACACACACATATAAAGAAGATCGAATGTTCGGATGAATATATAGACTGCAAGACTGGCGGATATTCAAATGGACTAAGGGAGTGATCCGTGCAAGAAATTTAATAGCGGCTAAAAGGAATCTGCTCTCATAGGATCCACGCGTTCTACAGGTAAGTATGTGTTCTAAATAGAACTTGCATACTATTGTATGTTAAGGCTTTTCTCGTGCACGAAACGTTCATCTGAGATTAATCTACAACCATACAGAAACGAAGAAAGACCTCTTGCTCCACGTTTTGTCGGGTAAAGCTCTTGTTCGGAACGCCTGAGCGCATAATATTTAAGTGGTAATGTAACAATTGCAGGAACACGCATATGATGAATATTACTGCGAACTTATGTGTACAACATTCCAGAACTAAAAGTGACAATGCCGTCTTGCTGGGGTGTTTTGTTCTGCTGCTATAGTTTTGTTTTTACTTTGGTGTAATGTAAAAAGAACGTTATATTTACATAACAATTAAATATTTCAAAAAGAAAACACTGTATATTTAAATAATTTAAATGTTTTGTTTGGATTGTGAACAATATCGATGAGATCATATTTATTCAACCTAGTTCCCTACGCCATTTTAGCTCTGGAGTGTTGTACCTTTTAGAAATGAGAGATTAGTCTGCAAGTGGTGGCCATTTTGTGTGTTACCACGGTAGAACGGCCAATAAGAGTCAATTATTTCTTACTCAGTCATACACGTTTTATATCATGGGCACAACAAATTATATTAGTGGTAAATAAAAAATCAAATATCGCTGCCATGCGTACCCTTACAGTTAGATAAGTTTATTATATGGCAACTTTACAGTAGGATTGTACACGCGTAGGCATGGACTCGCACATGATCAATTCGACAAGACATACCTGAACGAGAAGTGTGAATCGCTGGTTGTCGCTGGCTGGACTTCCTCGACTACCTGGATACTCGAAGTCGAGATCGAGTCCGTCGAAGCCACGCTGTTGCAGGAATGTGATACTTGTTCTTACAAACCGTGCCCGATTGGTAGCCGTTGACAACATCTTTGTCATCAATGTGGTTCCAAAGTTCCACCCGCCGACAGCAAGCAATACTTTAAGGGACGGTTTACGGTGCTTTAAGTTAATTGCCTTTTTGTACCTGTAACAGTGATGTATGTTCTGCAGAACAATCGTCATTATGACATGAGTACTGTTGATGGGCCATGTGGAGTAAACGGGTAGTCGTGTGTGACCTACTAAATAAAGAACATCGTTAAGGTACACCAACGCCTTGCACTAATATGTAAGTTAATTTCTTTGTGAAATTGTAGGGCCTACACATATGATCTCTGAACGGAATGTCATATAATGGGTTTGATGTGTTGCAAACAGTACCAAACTGCCAAATATATGAGGACAACGCTGATTAACATAACAAATGCATATCTTGCTTTAAAAGGTTTAACACAATTTGCAGTTAGCGGTGATTCATCATCAAAGATTTTACTTTTATACTGCAAATAATTAATGATTAAATTGATCCCTCATCTACACATATATACATTATGTAAAACAACACAGGTAAATTACGTTAGCACAATGAGCATTAAAGCAATGGGGGTACATTATACCATCAAGTGTGACCTGCTTAAAAAGAGTAGATGATATACGTCAAGTCCTTAAACAAGTAAACCTATCGGCGACCGGTTTACGGGTGATTAAGAACTGCCGACAACATGAATATAACAACATAAATATAATCGTAGTGCACATTCACGCGACTACACCGAATTTAAGTCACTTGCATCAAAGTGTGGTCAAACTTTAAATACAACAACGCTACATTGGACAAATTTGATTGCACAAACGGTAGCACGTCGATTGTTGGCTCAGGCAAGAATTTTCAGTATGACGACTCTAACATGATAGGAGCAGCACAGGTGCAAATGGGGAGGCACTTACACATTCAGACCTTTGTCGTCGTTATACTCGTAAGCCTTCAGCTGAAGATCCTCCCCCAGTACGGCGAATGCGTAGACGATGTGTGTGCACGTTTTTGGGGAAAAATGTTGCCGTCCCAATCCCGATACTGCGCCCAGTTCGTGTAGTAACACACCCTGAGGGGGTTGTAAGCGCCGCCTGTAGAGACACCATTTACGATACAGCCGGGTAGAATATGCGGTGTTATTTTATATTATGTATATATGTATGTTATATGTTAGAACAAGAATATAAAAGGATCAGCATGGATAAGTAGTCTCTCGAAAAGAGACAACATAGACGCGAAATCGTGAAATTGGGGTGTGGCAGAAGTCGCCCATGTGGACGCATTATGTGAGAAAGTGGACAGCAGAGACGTGCGTTTGCTTTGGGTGGCTCAAAAGGTCAATCGATGTACAATAATGACAGGTAACCTTTCGGGATGTAAAATTCGTAACCTGGTTGACGTGCAACTAAGACAGTGCATACGTAACCGGAAGCGTAAATATAACATTTCAATATACATACTTAAATACAAAAAACATAATGACATCAATGTGTGGATACAGAATAGTAATGGTGATCACAGCAACAAAATATTGAACGTTAGCCGCCGTTGCCTGCTAACAGAGCATTATGACTGTACTTATTTATGCTGTGCAAGAAATATATTTTTTTATAATTCATTAACTCCTGAAGTATTTAATTGCGCGCGATACAACGTCTACTGATATTTGCTACATATGTATACTTCGACATAACATTGTTGTTTAAATAGGTAGACAATACTAGTAGCTTTAAAATGACACCAACGCCACATCTATAGGTCACATAGAAGTGGAGTTACCACACCTGGAAGGTCTTCAGGTATCAAGATCGGGTCAACTTTTGATGACTTATATCTCTGGACCTGAAGGTCACAGTGACCTAACAATTAGTCGGACGCATAGACACGCGATCGTTAACCAACACACCAAATTATATCAAAATCGAAGACGATCACGTAAATTATTGGCTGATTTGAATTTGAGATGCATTATTGCATGCGTAGGTTGTTTACATATTTAATGAGAACGAGGAAAATTATTCCCAAAATGGCTCATATTAAAATAAGTGTTTGTATTATGAACATGTCCCATGGCATTGGTAATATGAGAATACGTGACCATATCACCCAAGATGGACACACCCACGCACCAATGCAAGAGTAATACATGTAAGCACGCAAGATAATGAAATACGGTATTTAGATAGATCTATCACCACTTCTTAAGTGCTTCATATCGTCGAAGGATGTAGCTGTGGAGACCTGTTTGACCCACTGTTGACATTAGTCATAAGTTTGAGACGAGTTCAGCGCCGTATATGTCATGTTCCCTATTATCTCTCAGTATACATGAGATCATATGGCAAGACCATTAATCGATGTCATCTGTTTTTAACGAAATGCCAATATAAGTCTGATTTAATTCGTGAATTTCATGTATATTTGAAAATTGTCATCACCATAACACATGACAGATGGAAAGATGCATGTGAAAACATGTTTACAGGTTAAAGCCTGCGTCACTCAGGCCAGGACTACCATCGAGCTATTTAAAATATCAGTTACTGAGCAGCCAAATTATGTTTGGAAACAGGTGGTAATTGCATCTTCTTTACCGATAAAATAAAATGCATCCGAGATCAGTTTGAAAGAGTAAGTGATCTACATCTTCCTATAAGAGCTCTTTCATCGTCCAAGTGTGTGGGCTTTCATGAAGTTTCTAAACATGAAATACATAACATACTCTCAAATGCACCATGAACAACCTGTGACCTCGATCCAATTCCATCGGCACTGCTGAAGAAGTGTAGTGATGCTGTATTGCCGGCAATGACTAAAATCATCAAAACTCAATGAACTTGGGAGAAATTCCGTCTTCTCTCAAAGCTGCGCAAATCCGACCTATGCTGAAGAAGATAAACTTGGATTGATCCATGTTAGCCAACTATCGTCCTATGTCAACATTATGTTTCCTCAGTAAGACCAAGGATTCTATAGCTTCACAAAGATACGTAACTCCTCGCGATAACCTGTGACGCCACAACCACTAGCGCCATCTAGCTTTAAGCGTGCTACAGACGATGGCGTCTGCTCGACGTTGGGTGTCGAATGGCCAGTTTTGTGCTGCGCCCAACTGCAACAACAGTCCCAGAACATGTCCGGAAATGCTTTCCCACAGCTTCCCGGTTGAAGAGAGAAGGTAAATATTGGATCTATTAATGAAATGTATACGCGAAAGTAAAGTAATCGACATTTTCCCCTGTGAAAACATGAGAAAACGTACTATATGTCTATAGTCAATGAAGCGGCAGTCGAATACGCTCGCGAGTCGAACACAGTTAAGGATATCGTTTGTAATGGGGTTCCACAAATCCACGTTAGTCATTAGAGGCACCAATACGCAACTAGACCCTAGTTGCGTATCAGCGCCTCTAGAGACTAACGTGGATTTGTTAGTATGTTTTGCTTAACGCTTGTTTAGATCATCTTCAATTAGCCATTGACGGTGCAGGCGCGTTGTCGCGCTTACAATTTTTCGGGCGTTAAAAACGTTCCGGTTGACGTTTCTGCGCATGCGCAATAAATATAAAATCACCAATGTCCGGCGAAACAACAAAGCATTTTCGGTATGAATGCCACGAGCTGTTCGTTGACTTATCTGTGATGATTACTGTGAAGAGTTTCTTAAAATGTCGTTCAACGCAATAAAATATTACTTTTTTATAAATCACTGTCACGGATTATGGCGCACTACTGTCACGTGATTTACGGTTGCTATCAAAATATGCCTCAACACTTGTTTGCCTCGTGTTAATTTGCGACAAATAACTTTGCTGAGAGGTTATATACATCCTAACGAACAACCCGTAATATTTATACCATAAATGCTTTGTCTTTTTGCTGCACATTGATGATTTTACACATATCGCGCATGCGCAGAAACGTCAACCGGAACGTTTTTAACGCCCGGAAAAATGTAAGCGCGACAGTGTAACCAGCGATAGCTTGCATATGGGCAACTGGGTCTGCCGAAAGTGTGGTCAATAGACAGAACAGCATGCCGTATGTATGGTCAATAGACAGAACAGCCAAACGACGCCATCTTGGCACTTGGTACATTAATGTAAACATTATGCTTTCATATTGACGGACATGTTATACGATATCAATATTTAACTATATGTGAAGACGTAGCAGCCTCGTTTGATGTATACGGCGAGCTGTAGATGATTTTAAACATCCTTTACGGCATCGCAGCAGTACACCTGTCGTCGGGCCACCAGTCGACGTTCTATCGGCTGTAAATCTACATTAATGTACATAATATACCTTCACATTGACGGGCATGTCAGACTGTATCCATATTTAGCTATGTGTGAGGCATCGAAGCCATTCGAGTTCAACAGCTGATTGTAGGATGATTTAAACAAGCGTTCCGCAAAATGTTCCGCAAAACGGTGCCGCATTTTACACAGGTCAAGAATACGTAAAAGACGGCACAAAGACCCTAGTTGCGTCATAGCGCCCTCTGTCGGATTATTTATTGTGGTACTTCATTACCACCATATATAACATAAAATGCGTTAAACATGTTCATTTGGCATCTACACAAACCAGCTGATTGACAAAGATGTAAAATGATGTTTGTGAACATACATTTTCAAAAACTACTTATATTACACGAAATACTCACTGACCCCCCCGTTGCGTAATGGTCCCTTTGCCTATGGGGAGTGTGGCATGTTTAAAAACATCTACAAATAACTCAATAGGGCGGAATTATATTCGTTGAGTTCTCAATATGCCAAAGGCTACCTTGTCCAGTTGCCATGTGGAGTTCACTCTCATATGGCAACATGGTTAAACTTGGCTAAATCTTGTAATTATTACCACCACCGCGTTACCATTTCGACTCGCGGCATAACTATACACTAATTCTGATAGAATTGACACATAATGTAATTTTTCCATGAAGCCAATAATGTTTTATATAACAGGATATATTATTATTTATATGGCAGGATTAATATTCGTGTATAACTAATTCTGTTTGTATTGCTTTTTCTTTCGTATTCATTTAAGCATTCAGGATGTGTGCAATATTTACATAGCTAATGATTTATTACTATAGTTGTGACCACAATAATTGTGTTTGGGGAAACATACTAATACAAGTTTTTACCTTCTTGTGCATTCCCTTCAAATAACATCATATGTACAATATGTTGATACGGTCTTAAATTATAAAGTTTGTTGAAATTTATTTGAATACATAATATTGAATTGAATTGAATTAATATTTGTGTTCAATACATGTTGCAGAAGAAGCAGCTCACACAGCTGAGTTCATCGAAAGGATGGACCAACTGTTCAATGCCTTTAACAGCCAGACGCTGACCAGTCCAGCACTGATGCCACACGCTCTGACTGAAACCAGTGGCCACAAATTACTTTTGGTAGGAATCTTAGATTGGCTATCCAAGATTAACAGCAATGGCAACGACGGCAGTATGTTAATTTTGTTAGATGTTGTGTCATTTGTTGTATACGTGCTTGACTATTACATGTACCAGATAATTCTAAATGTAAACAAATTGCATATTTGTTTACTTTTTAAATCAAATCAACGTAAGCTTTTTCCAATAGTCTGTATATGCTATGACTTAAACCTGAATTTTATTCTTTGAGTGTCATGTTAGTATTCCATGTTTACTTCAGGTCATTGACTGTACACAAAATACCGCGTATGGCGATATTATTAAAACAATTTTACTAAAACTTGACGTTTGGTTGTGGCATAATAATGGTGTGTGTTTTATCCATGACAGATATTCCGAGTAGCAGTCGAACAATAAAAATAGGAACGCTTTAATTGGGCTGTAACGATTAGTCACAGTTTGTTTTGTTTGGGTTATGTACATTGGAACGTTTTTGTTTGTATACACATTATTTGCCGTTTTAACTTAACTGTAACGATCACTTACCTTTTTGAATTGTACACATTATTAATTGGGACGTTTTGGCTTGTTATCAGTCTGTGAATAAATTTTCTATACCTCTTTATAGTCGTATTCTGTTTGCCTTAGTTGTGCAATGCATCTATGCTTGTATAGGAATTTACTTTTAAATCTAGGCCAATGGCAATGCCCCTTGTCATGTTTACCATTTGACTTTACTATATGCATGCAATTAAAAGGCATTGCTATTTTCCACCCACGTTTTCTTGCAACGTGTCGCTTCATAAACCGAGCAAAGCACAGCAGCCTACAATACTATTACAGTTTCACCAGCGGTGAGTAAAATAATATATTTATAGAATAACTGCAGCAATTAAATATCGAGTTGAACAAATATATGTACTCTTGTGAATCAGCTTGATGCGGAGAGCTAATAATACTGTAGCAAGTGCCAAATCTAATTACTAAAAGGAAAAATATGGTAAACAGATGAACAGGTGCGGGAGTTAGTGAACAAGCACTTCGAGCAAGAAGCTACAAAATTATCACATCTTTAATAATAAGGGGCCGGTACGGTTGCGCTTATTACGGGATAGATCCAGGTAGGTACTGTGTCATTAAACTCAATTTAAATAATAGACTAGCTTAAAACACTATCTACAAGATGTGTGGGGTGAGTTAGGGGGAGAGGGGGGATATATGATAGCTGGTGCAGTCTCTGTCATTTGAACACAAATCCAAAGATTTGTACACAGTACACGCTAGAAAATAAAGGGCGCCCCATTACGTAATGTCACGTTATTTACGGCAAATTCGCGAGGAGTTACGTATCTTTGCGAAGCTATGGTATCCTTGGTAAGACACTGGTACGGGTGGTAGCCAAACAACTCTCTACATTCATCGCCAACAATACTCTTATCGATGTATTCCAGTCGGCCTATCGTGCAGACCACAGCTTTTGACACTGTCGATCACTCCATCCTGCTATCCCGTATGAACAGCTATTTTGGAAACGGCGGTGTTGCACTTTACTGGTTCCAGTCATACCTGAGTGGCAGAACATACTGTGTGTGCATTGACAACGTGACATCGGATATATCGCAGCTAAAGTACGGTCTCCCGCAAGGGTCTGTTCTAGGACCTATACGGTTTTCAATGTACACCTCACGGCTGATATCATGCGGAAGCATGGCCTGAAATATAATTGTTACGCAGACGATACTCAAATATACATTTCAGTCGATCCTACCGAAATACACTTCCAAACAATATCAGAGCCAGCGCAACAATCAGTATCTTCAAGACAGCACTGAAAACACATATTTTCAAAGCTGACTTTTCCTGGATATGTTTTGTATGAACTGACTCCTATAATACAAGCAGCAGTTTTGTTTATTGTATATACATTTTTAACTTTACTTTACACTGATAATTATGTCACTGTTTTTTATTATTCCTGTAATGAATGGTAATTATATTATGTTTTTATTCTAAAATGTCGCTTTGTTAACATTAAATGATTAATAGTATTGTTTTAGCATGATGTTTTATATGTTTCTGATGAAAACAATGATGTAAAAGAGCCATGAGCGCCACCACGTGGCGGATACCGCCGCTATAAAAATTGCCATTATTATTATTGTTTGAGCTGAAGAGTGTGCGTCTAATTTATGTATGGTTACGACCGAAATATTCACAGCAGATTACTGTTTCACGTCATACGAGACAGCGTAAATAGGATTTTGTAAATAAAAAAAACTATTTAAATGTAACGCTTGTGTCTGGGGGACGATTTGTACTTATCCGGTAGATTACCGTGTATGCACTTCACTCAAAACTACTTGTTGCAACAGTTTATTTGGAGAAATTAGAAAGAATTCGTGTTAAATATTGAGCATAATTATTTATAGGCATTTGTATTTTGCGGAATAAACTATAGACGACAAGGCCAAGGGTCCTGGCAGGGGTCATGCGGGCATATCCATAGATATTCACATATATAACATAGAAAGATCGGCTTGACGTAAATGTGCTGAAAAGGATGACTAGTTAAATGACAACTGAATAGATCATAACATTGTAACCACAATACATACAAACTAGTCAGTTAACAGAACCCTGCCGAGTGCTGAAAATAGAATCAGGATTACTGCATATTATTATATGGGCTCTGTATTTTACATGTGTGATATCACTAATTCAACAAATAGTTGTATTATTCATGTATACCTTGTATTATTATTGCACTTCCTTTATGATCCAAACGATGCCTAATACCCAGATCAAATTAGATTCATGTCAAATATGTAATCAAAAACTAAAATATATTGCCGTAAAATGTGACCAGTGTGAGGCAGTTTTTCATAAACGTTGTGCAAACTTAATACAACAACAATTAAGACTAATACATTGTAAACATATAAATTATCTTTGTATATCATGCTGTGAAGTAGTTCCCTTTCAGGAAATCAGTGATGATGAATTCGTTTATGAAAATTCTTTAATTTAAATTCTTTCAATTACTTAGACTGTAGTCCTCACAATTATGGAAATGACATAGACCCAAACAAAAATGTCTACAATAACACATCAAAATGTAAGTATTATACTGACTTACAATTAAATGAGGAAATTGGTGGGGTTAATGAATTGTCTTTTATATATTTTAATGCCAGAAGTCTATAAACAAATGTTCACAAGATTAAAGACTATATTTTAGAATTAAGTGTAAAATTTGATATAATTGCTATAACTGAAACATGGATAGAACTAAGCTTAATTAGTGATTTTAGTTTAAAAAAAATATTATGATGCATTTCAAATCACAAGGGGTACCCGAAGAAGGGGTGGTGTTGCTATATACACAAACAAACAATTATCAGGCGCATTGACAGAAAGTAAATCGTTTGTAGTAGAAAATATTCTTGAATGTGTTACTGTAGAATTAACCATAAAGAACTACACAAATGTTGTAGTTAGTTTTATTTACAGAACACCAGGATCACCGATAGATACATTTTGTGAAAACTTAGAACTTAACTTAAGTGATGTTAAATCTATTAAAACAATATTTGTGTGTGGTGACTTTAACATAGATTTATTAAAACATGAGACCCATAATAATACTAAACAGTTTCTAGACAGAATGCATAGTTTAGGTCTTTACCCGCTAATTGATAAGCCTACCATGATCACAGAAAGCTCAACTACAGTAATAGATAACATACTCACAAATGAATTACGCTTCAACCTAACTAGTGGTATCATGTTCAATGACATTAGTGATCATTTACAAATTGTTGCACTCTGTGAGTATAACATAAGCAGGTATAATGTAAAAGAATTTCAATTTATCAGAAATATGAATGAGGATAAAATGGCATCATTTTCCAATGAACTGAGTCAACAAAACTGGGAAAGTGTCCTAAAATCCGATGATGTTAATCAAGCTTATGACTCTTTTCTACATATATTTATGGAACACTGTCCAGTTAAAAAAAGTTCCCCCAAAAAACCTTTGAAAATTAAAATAACCTGGTTCACCAAAGGTTTAAAACGTACTTGTACAAAGAAAAATAAGTTATATAAAGCATTCATTGTAATGAGATCTGCAGAAGCAAAACAAAAATACAAAACATACAAAAATTAATTAACATATATATTAAGAATTACAGAAAAAAGCTATTATAGCTCGATGTTAGAAAAACAAAAAGCAAATGTTAAACATACCTGGACAATACTAAATGAAGTAATTAACAAACGCAAAAATAAGCCAACATATCCAGAATACTTTATAAAAAACAACAAGAGAATTTCAAAGAAAGAAGATATTGCTAATGGATTTAATAACTTCTTTACAAATGTTGGCCCCAACTTAGCCAAAAATATCCCCTACCTAAAAACGATACAGCTAGTTATGAATACTTAGAAGAAAATATTGAACATACTATGTTTCTAAGTCCTGTTGATGACCTAGAAATTATTAGAACTGTTCAAAAGTGTAAAAATAAAAGTTCAACTCATTTCAGTGACATTAGCATGAGCCTGCTGAAGAAAGTAATTTATAAAATAGTTAAGCCATTTGCTCATATATATAATGTTTCATTTCAAAAAGGTGTTTTTCCAAACAAAATGAAAATAGCTAAAGTTATTCCTCTATATAAGTCTGGAGAAAAACAATTCTCGAAAATTCTGGAGAAACTATATAACAACATATTGGACATGTTCATTAATAAAAGTCCAAGTCAGTATGGGTTTAGATCTAGCATGTCTACAATTGAGGCTCTTTTAGATTTGGTAGAAGAAATTACAACTTCATTAGAAAAAAAGAAGTACACTGTTGGAGTATTTATTGACACAAAGAAGCCCTTTGATACTGCTGATCATGATATACTGTGTAAAAAAACTGCATTTCTATGGTTTCCGTGGTGTCGCACAGGAATGGATTCAGAGTTATTTAGAAAATAGAAAGCAGTTTGTCAGTTTTAATAGCTGTCATTCAGAAATACTAAATGTATCGTGTGGTGTCACTCAGGGTTCCATTTTGGGACCAAAATTATTTATCATGTATATTAATGACATCTGTAAAGTCTCACAAGTGTTCAAGTATATTTTATTTGCTGATGATACAAATCTATTATGTTGTGATAGAGACTTAAATGAACTTGTTCGGATGATAAATGGTGGATTAGAACAACTACGGACGTGGTTTTATGTTAATAGATTGCCTGTTAATATATTAAGAACTAATTACATGATTTTTGGTAATCGCAGAATACCTGCAGATATTTGTGTTAGAATAAATAAAGAGAAAATCAATAGAGTAAATGCCACACATTTTTAGGTGTAGTAATTGATGACAAATTAAACTGGAAAAGTCCATTTTATCGATAAGATCTAAACTGTCAAAATGTTGTGCTATTATGTATACAGCCAGTTCCTTGATAAACAAACATGGTATGCATATTTTGTACTATTCTCTTTTCATGCTTTATATTATGTATTGTGTTGAAGTATGGGGTAACACATATGCTACAAATATTCATTGCTTAGTTTTATTACAGAAAAGGGTTATAAGATTAATTTGTGGTGCCAAAAGACTTGATCACACAAACTAACTCTTTCACAATGTACATATTCTTAAATTACCAGATCTTGTAAAACTAAAAACTGCTATAATTATGTTTAAGGCATATCGTTATATATATTACCAATGAATGTACAAACATTATTCAGAATACATGGATCACGATATTCATCCAGGCATAAATGTAAGTTCAAGCAAATGTATGTACGTACTAACTGAAAAAGTATGTGTATTTCTGTTACTGGGGTTAAGCTTTGGAACACCCTCGATAATTCACTGATTAGTTGTAAAGATGTTCATCATTTCAAAAAGTGTTATATAGATAGACTGTTGATTAGTTATGTGTTAGAGTCCTACACTATTTTGCAAACATAAATTAGATAACAAAATTAAACATTCAGATTGTTTATTGTTATAAAGGTTTTTTCTTCAATAAATGTCACAATGTCTGTTTTTCGAATAAATGTTGTATGGTTATACATGTAAATAGTGTTGTTGCACCTTCTATTGCACTGTTGAGATGCTTTGTGTATGTAATTAAGCAATTATAAGGGTAAATATGATAAGTATTGTACTTCTTTTACCCTTTTTTCAACAATTTGTATTGTATGCACTGTATGTATAATGTAGTAGTAGTAATTGTTTGTTGTTGTTGAAATAAATTTCAATTCAATTCAGTATAAACAAAGGGATTACCATACAACAGCAGACTAAAAAAATTACACCTTCCTACCTTGAACTACAGAAAACAGAGAACAGACATAATCCAGACTTTCAAAATTACCAAAGGATTAGACTCGGTCAACCAGGACTGCAGATGTTCACAGTGCCCATCAAAGCTGATGTTCCATAAAGCCAGTGGTACCACAAAAGGGCACAGACCACAGTGAAAAACTCCAAACCCAGAGAGCAACTGGCTACAGACACCACCTCTTCTCGACCAAAGAGGTTAATATTATGTGGAACTCTCTGTCAGACGACACAGTTCAGGCCAGGACAGTTAACGAACTGAAGTCACGCCTCCGAACAGATTGGAGAGGTCACCCTGACCTGTATAATTTTAAAGAAATACATCAATACGACAATAGAGAAACTGCAGCATCAGAAAATAAATCTTAAGACGGTCTCAATGCTCAGTTTTGGGCAACTACTGACCGGTCTGGAGGTAAGGTAAGTGAGGTAAGATCTATACCAGGCGAGTATTAATTACACTGCATTTAAAATAGTTGAAATTCACCTACCTGCGCTTGTTTTGTTTATGAACAACACGACCACTAATATGACACAAGCGGACACAGTCGCTTTGATGAACATCGTGTTTGCGCTTTTCTATTATATATCACTGCTTCTTAAAACTGTTGAACGAATTTAACTTTAATATCAAGTTACAGCCTACAGCCTGGCCATGACCTCCACAACTCAGCAAGGATGTCATGAAAGTTGTGCCCGTTGGCGTTGGTAACCGACGTAGTATGTTACGTAATTTATTTGTATTGTTATCAGAGTTAATACAACCGAGCTGGGGCACATTAACACGCAGCGCCCTCAGGTGGATGGGATCAAAACTTGATGAAACATATGTCATACTAAACGACGAGATGGGCGACATCTGTGCGCGTTTGGTCCCATCGGGGGAAGGGGAGTGCCACAGCTCTTATCCAATAGCTCTGTTATTATTTATCCGGTGACGTGTCTGCACGCGGGCAATAAATGTAAAATCAGAACTCACTCAGTGTGTGACAAAACGCAAAGCATTTATTATATAAAAATCACGGGTTGTTCATAAATCTTTAGGGTGCAGAGTTGCTTAAAATGTCATCCGATTCATTGAAACATTGTTTCATTACCAACAATATTATGTCGTGATGCGTAGATTGGGTGGTAAGTGTTTGCTGGTTACTGCCGGGTATAATAAATCGTGGATGTGTATGTTTTAGATTTGTTAGGTAAATTATCGTATTACGATGTGACATGTAAACAACCATGTATAATGACGAACGTATTGTGTTATATATAGCCATTGATGCACAACAAAGTGTGAGTAATTATACATATATTGGATATCTCACAAGCATATGCTACGGATTATGTTTATGCATACAAGTAAGAGTCCGACAAAACAATGCCTGCTCCCGAACGAAAACAACGCCACGCCGAAACCCGTCATGGCGCAAGCAGTGGCGAATTCGTAAAGTTATTTTGTTAATATACACAATAAAATACGGCAACACGAAATAAACAGCCTGTCCCTACATGTCGGTGACTGCGACAGAAGGTTTTTCAGCGACGGTGAGTTTATTTTGTCAACAGTAGCGCTGCTACAGTAAGGTCGACAGGTGCTGCCTTCGGCTGTACTTATTTGGGGAGTGATCAATAAAAAAGCGTCCTCTGACTTTGAATGCTTCCATAAAAACTTTGACAATCATGAATAGAACGACCCCGGCCTAAATATAATTAGTTATTGCAATAACGGTAATACTAGTGCCAGAGAGTCGTCAGTCAAGTCATTCGTGTGGCGTGTTCCAATCTTGTTTCGGCGCCTTTTTAAAGTATCAAGCCAATTTATTGCCACATAAGCGACGTTATTTTATAGTTTTATCAATTCATTGATCCTCAAGGACTAGGTGGACTAACAACTAAACTTTGACTTTGTCTGTGACAGTTGGCGTTATTGGATCCTTGCAGTCACACATCTCGCGAGTTCAAATTTACTTTTTCTTGTCATAATTGTAGGTTTTCATGAAATTACTGTTATCAATTTGACAAGAATAAAGATATATTTATAATATGGCCGGCCGGTCCCAAGATAAGCTGAGAAAAGAGAAGGGTTGGGCAAAGGGCTAACAACCCTTTCCCGTAAAAAAAACAGATTGTTACGAAAACATGGACCAAAGGAACTCTACTGAAATTGGGACAGGGAGGGCCTCCTGGGAGAGTAAGCGTCCATGCAGTGAAAGCCGTAAGGAAGCTACATCGCCGATACCCTTCTTGTCTTCCAAGACAATCTTAAAAATCGGAACATGGAACGTGGGAACCATGTTTGAAGCAAACAAAGCAGCCCAAATAGCGAGTGAACGACGGGCCTTCAACATCACAGTACTAGGGCTATGTGAAACGAGGTGGACACAGTCGGGACAAGTCAGACTGAATACGGGAGAAATGATTCTGTACTAGGCACATGAAGAGGAAGAAGGATATCATACAAAATGTCTGGCACCCACGTTGTCATATGAGGCACGGAATGCTCTAATTAGCTGGGAAGCAGCCTCGTTCAAATCAAAGGAAGAAAACATTAAGTTCAACATCATTCAGTGCTACGCACCCCAAAACGACAAGGGTGAAGAAACAAAAGAGGACTTTTACAACAAACTGCAGACATAGTGTGACAAACTAAAGGAGAAGGACATGACAATGCTCATGGGAGACTTGAACGCCAAAATCGGATCAGACAACAGCGTGTACGAAGATGTCATGGACAGACAGGGACTTGGCAAAATGTATGAAAAATAGTGAGGAGTTGGCTGACTTTTGTACATTTAACAACATGATCATCGGGGGCAGCGTGTTCCCGCATCTCAGGATTCATAAGGTAACCTGGGTATCACCGGACCACAGTACAGAAAATCAAATCGACCATATCTGCATAGGACGAAAATTCAGAAGATCAATGCAGGATGTGACAGTACAGAGAGGGACAGATGCAGCCTCAGACCACCATCTAGTGCTGGCCAGAAGTAAGATGAAGCTGAAGAAGAGAGTCAAGAGGAGCACCAAAACACAGTACAATGTGGACTTCCTAAAGGACAGGGTGACAACAGAGACCTTCCGCCTTACAATGAGAAACAAATACGAAGCCCTACAAGATCTTCTTGAAGAAGGAATCATGGAAATAGACACACAGTGGCAACATATCAAGGAAATGTGGACAAAAACATGCAGAGAAATGCTGGGAAAGAAGAAATGCCAACAAAAAGACTGGATTTCTGCAGACACTGACAACAAAGTGCAAGTGAGGAAGGAAACGAAAGGTGCAATTAACAACAACCGAACGAGAGCAGCTAAAGCAACAGCACAATGTATATCTCTGATAAGAAATACTTATGAAGTAATTCATGCAGGACAACTTACAGACTCTTTCATGATGAAGACAGAAGTGAGGTAAGGATGTCTTCTGTCACCATTCTTATTCCTGCTCGCCATATACTGGATCATGAAAAAGACTACAGAAAACAGAAGAAATGGGATCCAGTGGACACCGTAGAGACAGTTGGGGGACCTGGTCTTTGCGGATGACCTCGCTCTCCTCTCCCACAGCCATCAACGGATGCAGGAAAAACAGAGCTGCTAAACACAGGGTCAACACAGCTAGTACTCAACATCAACAGAAGCAAGACAAAGATTATGAAAGCCAACATATAGACAACCCCATCACAGTGAAAGGAGAGCCACTGGAAGAGACAGACTCATTCACATACCTGGGCAGTACAATCAACAAACATGGAGCATTCATCATGTTGAGAACAATTTGGAAAGCAAAACAAATCAAAATTAACATCATACTGAGAATATTCAATTCAAATATCAAGGCAGTTTTACTCTATGGACCGGAGACATGGTGAACTACACAGAAGACACCAACAGAATACAGACCTTCATCAACAAAAGCCTGCGCAGAATGTTATATCTGACGTGGACCGACAAGATATTCATCACTAACACTATGACAATCGATCAAGCAACTACCCATAGAAAATTAAATAAATGAGAAACTGGAGGTGGATAGGACACACACTCAGGAAACCTCCAGAAACTACCAACCGCACATCACATGAAACACCCCTGTTTTTATTTCAATTTTGCTGGGCAGTCCACTATTTGGCCGTGAGTACAAAATACATATTTCGAAATTCATATTCATTTTACATATAACTATGTATGTATATGATATATATATATATATATATATATATATATATATATATATATATATATATATATATATATATATATAAACAAATGTTTTATTTCAATTTTGCTGGGCAGTCCACTATTTGGCCGTGAGTACAAAATACATATTTCGAAATTCATATTCATTTTACGATATAATGTATGTTTATGTATATATACATACATAAACTATATTTATATAATATATATATTCATATATATATCTATATATTTATTCATATGTATATATGTATATATATATATATATACGTACATACATACATACATACATATATTGAAATATATATATATATATATGTATATATATATATATATATATATATATATATATATATATATATGCGACAAAGACTGCTTCCATTCACTTGACTATTGCTCTCCATTTATCTCTCTGCTGTAAGAGTGATGTCCATGAGTCGGCCTTTATGACTCTCAGCTTCAGGTTTCTCTTGATGGTATCGTTGAACCGGAGAGGAGGGCGCCCTCTCTTTCTGTGACCAGAAGACAGTTGAGAGTAGAGAACCTGCTTTGGTAGCCTGTCTTGTGACATCCTCATGAGGTGTCCTGTCCACCGGAGATTCTTTCTGATCAGAAGATTATCCATAGATGGCAGCCCTGTCCGTTCGAGTATGTTCTTGTTTGTCACTTTGTCCATCCAGGTTATCCTCGGCTTCGAACGCAGATGTCGCATCATGAAGGTATGCAGCTTTTTCACCTGTCGTCTGTATACTTTCCACGCCACGGCTCCGTATATGAGGGTGGACAGCACGATTGCATGGTATATCTTGCCTCTAACCTGCATGCACATGCACACGGTGTTTGTTCCACAGTCTCGGGGGCGTAGTCGGCCGAAAGATGCACTAGCCTTGGCCATCCTCCTCTGGGCTCATATGCATGTCCCCAGTCTAGCTTAGGCGCCGCACAGGCACTACCCTCCGACTAACTGTGCCGTGGCCTAGCGAGTGATTCAGTCGGTATGCATGAGCTGGTCGCAGTGAGATTTAGCCGCCGCATAGTTGGTCTGCAGACCCCGATCCTGAGAGTCAATTGAAGAGCGCGGTGACTCACAGGATCAAAGAGGCGGTTCATCGCACGACCTGGTCAGTGTTTGTTTACATTAAGCTTGGCAAGGAAGTCGGCGAAGGTGGGAAGCGCGTAGAGAAAAAGTTAAGCGTAAGCCGACCTGTCGAGATGACGAAATAATATGTTTAATTGAGGGAATCGGCAACGAAAAAAGTATTTTGATGAGCAAGTTACAAAATTCGGTAACAAACAAGAAAAAGGTAAGTTTGGCGAGAGGCGAGCTCACCGCTAAAGTGAATTCGCTCGGGATGGTGCTAAGAACGGAGGACGACCTAAATAAAAGGGGAACAATTTTAAATCTACGGTCTTTGAACGCACTGCGTGATCAGGTAAAAGTGGTAGGCAGTGGTAGGTAATTATTGTTGGAATACAGTTATCACAACTATAATTCTCATTTCGATAAAAATTTACAAAATGCATTCATCATGTTGAGAACAATTTGGAAAGCAAAACAAATCAAAATTAACATCATACTGAGAATATTCAATTCAAATATCAAGGCAGTTTTACTCTATGGACCGGAGACATGGTGAACTACACAGAAGACACCAACAGAATACAGACCTTCATCAACAAAAGCCTGCGCAGAATGTTATATCTGACGTGGACCGACAAGATATTCATCACTAACACTATGACAATCGATCAAGCAACTACCCATAGAAAATTAAATAAATGAGAAACTGGAGGTGGATAGGACACACACTCAGGAAACCTCCAGAAACTACCAACCGCACATCACATGAAACACCCCTGTTTTTATTTCAATTTTGCTGGGCAGTCCACTATTTGGCCGTGAGTACAAAATACATATTTCGAAATTCATATTCATTTTCATATATATATGTATGTATATGTATATATATATATATATATATATATATATATATATATATATATATATATATATATATATATATATATATAAACAAACTGTTTTTATTTCAATTTTGCTGGGCAGTCCACTATTTGGCCGTGAGTACAAAATACATATTTCGAAATTCATATTCATTTTACGATATAATGTATGTTTATGTATATATACATACATAAATATTTATATATAATATATATATTCATATATATATCTATATATTTATTCATATATATATATGTATATATATATATATACGTACATACATACATACATACATATATTGAAATATATATATATATATATATGTATATATTATATATATATATATATATATATATATATATATATATATATGCGACAAAGACTGCTTCCATTCACTTGACTATTGCTCTCCATTTATCTCTCTGCTGTAAGAGTGATGTCCATGAGTCGGCCTTTATGACTCTCAGCTTCAGGTTTCTCTTGATGGTATCGTTGAACCGGAGAGGAGGGCGCCCTCTCTTTCTGTGACCAGAAGACAGTTGAGAGTAGAGAACCTGCTTTGGTAGCCTGTCTTGTGACATCCTCATGAGGTGTCCTGTCCACCGGAGATTCTTTCTGATCAGAAGATTATCCATAGATGGCAGCCCTGTCCGTTCGAGTATGTTCTTGTTTGTCACTTTGTCCATCCAGGTTATCCTCGGCTTCGAACGCAGATGTCGCATCATGAAGGTATGCAGCTTTTTCACCTGTCGTCTGTATACTTTCCACGCCACGGCTCCGTATATGAGGGTGGACAGCACGATTGCATGGTATATCTTGCCTCTAACCTGCATGCACATGCACACGGTGTTTGTTCCACAGTCTCGGGGGCGTAGTCGGCCGAAAGATGCACTAGCCTTGGCCATCCTCCTCTGGGCTCATATGCATGTCCCCAGTCTAGCTTAGGCGCCGCACAGGCACTACCCTCCGACTAACTGTGCCGTGGCCTAGCGAGTGATTCAGTCGGTATGCATGAGCTGGTCGCAGTGAGATTTAGCCGCCGCATAGTTGGTCTGCAGACCCCGATCCTGAGAGTCAATTGAAGAGCGCGGTGACTCACAGGATCAAAGAGGCGGTTCATCGCACGACCTGGTCAGTGTTTGTTTACATTAAGCTTGGCAAGGAAGTCGGCGAAGGTGGGAAGCGCGTAGAGAAAAAGTTAAGCGTAAGCCGACCTGTCGAGATGACGAAATAATATGTTTAATTGAGGGAATCGGCAACGAAAAAAGTATTTTGATGAGCAAGTTACAAAATTCGGTAACAAACAAGAAAAAGGTAAGTTTGGCGAGAGGCGAGCTCACCGCTAAAGTGAATTCGCTCGGGATGGTGCTAAGAACGGAGGACGACCTAAATAAAAGGGGAACAATTTTAAATCTACGGTCTTTGAACGCACTGCGTGATCAGGTAAAAGTGGTAGGCAGTGGTAGGTAATTATTGTTGGAATACAGTTATCACAACTATAATTCTCATTTCGATAAAAATTTACAAAATGCATTAATGGAACATATCATGATATTTTATTTTTATAGTTCAACATCCATTAGTAAATCAAACATATGTCTATATTAAAATTTAAATAATGGCATGAGTGCTAAAGACAGTTGTATTGCGAAAGAAACTCTTATGCAGAACTGTTATACAGAAATAATTATTATGTACTGTAACATGCAACTCATACACGATACAATGAAAATAACCTATTAACACAATCCGTAAATATGTAATATTTACAAAACTTATAATATTCATGTTTCAGTGCAAGGCACAGACAGCTTCATGTTGGACCCAGGTGATGGCGAGGCTGTGGCTCTGCCTGTGGGTGATGCATGGGGTGAGCAATCACAATTAATCTTTGATTTTTACATCTAATTAGCAATGTCAAACAGCTTATGTAAATACTGAGGATTGCATCAAGCATTCTAATAATGGAAACTTCCCAGGAGAGCGAGAGCGAGAGCGAGAGCGAGAGCGAGAGCGAGAGCGAGAGCGAGAGCGAGAGCGAGAGCGAGAGCGAGAGCGAGAGAGAGAGAGAGAGAGAGAGAGGGAGCGACAGCGACAGCGACAGCGACAGCGACAGCGACAGCGACAGCGACAGCGACAGCGACAGCGAGAGCGAGAGCGACAGCGAGAGAGATCATAAAAATAGCACAGTGTGGGGACTCAAGTTACAGGTAGTCACCATAAAGTGGCAGGCATCCATGACCAGGACAATTATACTACAATAACAATACACAAGAGCAAGGGCAGCCCTAGAGTTGGTGACTGGTAGAGTTACATAATAGGACAGAGGTCAATATCCACACTTTGTCACATCTACAATGAACTGTCACCTTCTAAATTCTAAACAATAATCATACTTACACCATCACATATAAACACACACATAAACACACACACACACACACACACACACACACACACACACACACACACACACACACACACACACACACACACACACACACACACACACACACACACACACACACACACACACACACACACACACACACACACACACACACACACACACACACACACACACACACACACACACACACACACACACACACACACACACACACACACACACACACACACACACACACACACACACACACACACACACACACACACACACACACACACACACACACACACACACACACACACACACACACACACACACACACACACACACACACACACACACACATATAATTCGTATATTTATATGTATGACTGAACCATGGCAACATACAGGTATATTCACTCTATTCTTCAGTTACAGAAAACATGATTGACTACGTCAATAACAAAGTGCATGTGCTAATACAAATAAGTTACTAAAGGAACATGTTTTGACATTCCATATGTATCTGTGATGCCTGCACCACTGCCAGTACCTCCACCACAGCCTGAGCCAGGTGCCAGCTGATTGATGCAAGTGGAGCCACTAAAGTAGCAGGTAACTGCTACTTTGACAGCTACGTTGACACAGTGGGCATCTGTGTATGACCATTCCTGTTGATTCCGCGTGTTGAGGATCGGTGAGATAATATATACCCACTGTCCCCAAGAAACACATCAGTCAATGGTTTTAGTGGCGACTGGAATGCTGCAAGCAGCTTCGATTCCCTCAGGATTCTAGAATCTTGCACTGAACCCGGCCACTTGGCAAATGGCAATGCAGTTCATAATCCTCATGTCAGAATCACATATCAACTGCAACAGAGACAGATGACACTCATTTAATGTGCATATTTTTATAACGGAGTCAATATATTTTTGTTAATACTTTATATTGTGTAGTTATTACTAGTTTGTGCATGAAACAAAACTGTGTCTTACATTTTATTTAGAAGTGGTCATTAGCACAGGGGTGAAATAAAATTATTTCTTACTTATTCTGTGTTGAATATGTAACTGAAGCATTTCAAACAACACTTTATTGTTAAGTTTAAATGACACGGTAAAATAGTACCTGGTGTTACTGGTTGCAATTAAGTGGCGAGTGCAAATAAAGCAGCTACTTTAATCAGAGGAAACATCAGTGACTGGCACAAGAGGCAAAATTACCTGTGTCACAATGTACATTGTATAGGTGTTTCACATAAGTGGATAATAATAATTATTCATGGACCCTGTATATGTGGTAAAATCAATACATCATCATATTTGTTTCGTTATTACATGATATATTCCTATATAGCTACAGTTGGTATGATGTCAAATGTCAACAATGTAGGCAAGTAATTATGTTTGAGAACCGTACCTCCCCTCAAACCATACAGAGCAAATATGTGTTAGCAGTCTTATTAGCAACAAAACAAAGCTGCTCGCATGTGACAACTAGAAAATTTACCCTGCTTTCATTGGTATGACCTCAGTGATAATGGGGTTTTTTCTTACTAGAAAATGTGGTCAATTTTCAAATGATCTAGTGAAATTTTTGACTGAAGAAAAGCAAATGAAATCTAACTCTTCATTTAATAATAACCGTACTCAAATAAAAGTACTTGAAATATTATTTGAAAAAAATTCTAATAATTTAGGGAAGTATCTAAATACAAATGTATACAACCAATTCATTTTAATTAGTGTTAGATACAATTACAAATAGTTAATAAATTAATTTATGTTTTAATTGTGAAGTTGCATTTAATTCTATGTTTGATCATGTATTCATATACTTTACAGTGGTTGCTTTGGCACACATACACACTTAGATTCGTTCAAGTACTTCAGTAGTTCAGTAAATACGTTACTACCTAGTATGTTACAATATAATAGAGTCACATTGCATAAAGTTTTGAGAAATTTAAACTATTTGATAAATCACATGTTACCTGAACGTTTATCGAGTGAAAATTCTTCCTGTTGACGTATTCGTGCTCGTGCGGACGTGGGTCCCGTCGATGCATGCCCCCACGGTGGCCAATCCTGCTAGCCGGGGGAACTTCGCGTTCAGTCGGTCGGCTTGTTGTTGCGTCGGCAGCTGTGCCCACTCATGCATCCGAGCGACCAAAGCGTTGGTCACACGGTGGATGGTTCGGGATGCGGTTGACTGGTCGATGCCGATGGTCTCAGCCACCAAGTTCTAGACACAAACTCGCATACATCCGCAATGCCATCATAACTTGCTGAGTAGCCGGCAAGGGGCCTTGTCGCGTGTCGGGGTACTCTAAGTCGTCTCGCAGTTTATCCACGATTGTTAGGATATCGTGACGGCGAAATCTAAACCTGTCGTATAACTCCACGTCGTCATACATATCCAGGGGATTCTTCCTATAGCGGAATACCCGATTTCGCTTCAAATTCCTCCTGTGATGACTTCTCCAAACTACCACGGCCGCCATTTTTCACTACCGCCTAAGAGTTGCACCTCCTAGCTAGCGAGCCTAGAGATAGGCTGTCATGTGTCCGCGTGTGTCCTTGTTTGTCCCCGTGCGTCCGCGAGTGTGTCGGTGTGTGTTCGCGTGTGTCCGCTTGTGTTCGCGTTTGTCCGTGTGTGTCCGCGTGTGCCCGTGTATGTCCGTGAGTGTCCGTGTGTTTCCGTGAGTGTCCGCGTATCCCAGTGTGTCTGCGTGTGTCCATGTTTATCCGTATGTGTTCTCGTGTGTCCGTGTGTGTACGGTTTGTGCGTATGTGTCCGCGTGTGTATGTATGTGTTCGAGTGTGTCCGCGTGTGTCCGCGTGTGTTCGCGTGTGTCCGCGTGTGTCCGTGTGTGTCCGCGTGTGTTCGCGTGTGTCCGCGTGTGTCCGCGTATGTTCGCGTGTTTTCGCGTGTGTTCGCGTGTGTCCGTGTGTGTCCGCGTGTGTTCGCGTGTGTCCGCGTGTGTCCGCGTATGTTCGCGTGTGTTCGCGTGTGTCCGTGTGTAATCGCGTGTGTCCGTGTGTGTCCGTGTGTGTCCGCGTGTGTTCGCGTGTGTCCGCGTGTGTCCGCGTATGTTCGCGTGTGTCCGTGTGTGTCCGCGTGTAATCGCGTGTGTCCGTGTGTGTCCGCTTGTGTCCGCATATGCCCATATGTGTTCTCGTGTGTCCGCGTTTGTCCGCGTGTGCTCGCGTGTGTCCGCGTGTGTCCGCGTATGTCCCCGTGTGTCCACGTGTTTCCGCGTATGTCCCCGTGTGTCCACGTGTTTCCGCGTATGTCCCCGTGTGTCCGCGTGTGTCCTTGTTCCCGTGCGTCCGCGTGTGTGTCCGTGTGATTTCGTGTGTGTTCGCGTGTGTCCGCTTGTGTTCGCGTTTGTCCGTGAGTGTCCTTGTGTTTCCGTGAGTGTCCTCGTGTGAACACGTGTTTCCGTGTGTGTCCGTATGTGTCCGCGTGTGTCAGTGTGTGTCCGTATGTGCTCGTGTGTGTCCGTGTGTGTGTCCTTATGTGTCCGCGTGTGTCCTTATGTGTCCGCGTGTGTCAGTATGTATCCGCGTGTTTCCGCGTGAGTTCTCGTGTGTCCATGAGTGTCCGCGTGTATCCGCGTATGTCCACGTGTGTCCGTATGTGGTCGCGTGTGGCCGTGTGTGGCCGTGTGTGGCCGTGTGTGGCCGTATGTGTCTGCGTTTGTCCGTATGTGTTCGGGTGTCTCCGTGTGTGTTCGCATGTGTCGGCGTGCGTCCGTTTGTGTCCGTGTGTGTCCGCGTGTGTCCGCGTGTGTCGGTTTGTCCGCGTGTATCCGTCTGTGCGAGTGTATCCGTGTGGGTCTGCATGTTTTCGGGTGTGTCCGCATGTGTCCGCGTGTGTTCTTGTGTGTCGGAGTTTGTCCGTGTGTGTCCGCGTGTGTCGGTGTGTGTCCGGTGTGTCCTAAATCAGTGTTTGTAACGAGTCGGAATTTCTGACTTTTGTCGGATTTTCGCAATTTTGTCGGAAAAAGTAGGATTTCTAGGCATTTTGTACTAATCCGTCGGATTTTGAAGAAGAAAGTGGACTTCAGAAACAAACGCCCGTTTAAAAATCGGTATGTAAACATTGGCAGCGAGTCTTGCTTGTTCCAGACACGCGGAAGTAAAAATCTAGGTCAGAACGAAGTACTTTTAATGAGCCTACTCCCTCCGGTAGCGCATAGCGGCTATGTACTAGCGGAGGGTAGCATGATTCTAACTAGAACAGCGCATTCTCGACCTTTCGCGTTGTTTCTCGCCTAACGAGAAGCTTACTGCCGCCATTTTTCGAAGCGCATGTCGCCCAGCGAAAATGGTCTTGCATTATTCCGATGATCTTTTGAAGACCCCAGATCCCAATGGGGGGAAATTTGGAGATTGGATTGTCAAGAAAGACACTTTTAATGTCACATGCCGTCTGTGCAAATCCAACGTCTGCATCAAGGAAGGGGAGAAGGCTCTTGCCAAGCACAGTTCGTCGGCAAAGCATCACAAGGCAAAGGGTGCCCAAGCTGGAACCGGGAATATTTTTCAAGCCTTTGCACAGCAAGATGCTAAACAGCGGGAGCAGAAAAACTGTGAGGAGAAGGCGAGGGACGCTGAATTAATATATTTACACCACATAGAAGCCCACGGAATTCCGCCACACGTGGCAAGTTGTACGACCCTGTTATTCAAACAAATGTTTCCGGACTCAAAAATTGCAGAGAAGTTTACATTTTCGGACTCGAAACAAGGCTATGAAATTACCCACGGACTAGGCCAACATTACAACACCCGGTTAGTCAACAGGTTGCAGCAGGAGTACTTCAGTATAAATATTGACGAATCCACCGTGCTGAAAACAAACCAGCTGGCGATTACTGTGCGCTACTTTCACAGGGGAGTGAAACGTGTGGTGACAGAATATTATAAAACTGTAGAGATCGGCAAGAAAGATGCCGGTTTGTGTATTGCATGAAACCTTTACAGCTGATGGGATCGACTACAAATTATTGAAATACAATATCTATATGTATATATATACCTCCCATGTAGTTTGCACTAGTGCTGGTATAAATGATATCAGAATTACTATTGTTTGTATTTGTTTTAACTTGGTATTATATGCTGTGACAGGGGTTTACTTTTATATTAGCTTATTGAGTTCAGGTGGGTGTTTTGGTGCTTGGATAGACCATTTGGACTCCTTCAAAAAATCCAAACCCGCGGCATTCAAAAGTAGGATTTTTGATAGTTGTCTGTTACAAACATTTGTATATTCGCGAATATTCGGGTGTGTCCGCGTGTGTTCGGTGTGTCCGTGTGTGTCCGCATGTGTCTGCTTTTGGCCGTGTGTGTCCGTGTTTGTCTGTAAGTGTATGCGTGTGTCCGCGTGTGACGCCGTGTGTTCGCGTGTGTTCGCGTGTGTTCGCGTGTGAACGTGAGTGTCTACATGTGTCCCCGTATGTCCGTGTGTGTCCAAGAGTGACCGCATGTGACCACGTGTGAACATGTATGTCCGTATGTGTTCGTGTGTGTCCGTGTGTGTCCGCGGGTGTCCGCATGTGTTCGCGTGTGTAAGTGTGTCTCCACATGTGTTCGCATGCGTCCGTTTGTGTGTGTGTGTGTGTGTGTGTGTGTGTGTGTGTGTGTGTGTGTGTGTGTGTGTGTGTGTATGTGTGTGTGTGTGTGTGTGTGTGTGTGTGTGTGTGTGTGTGTGTGTGTGTGTGTGTATGTGTGTGTGTGTGTGTGTGTGTGTGTGGTTGTGTGTGTGTTTATGTGTGTGTGTGTGTGTGTTTTGTGTGTGTATGTGTTTGTGTGTGTGTGTGTATGAGTGTGTGTCCGACATAAAATACGAAAACATGAACAGGTTATCGCAACAACACACTAGAATTAGGTTATGGCTGTGGTCGAAGTGTGGTTGTTTCTTCAGAGAGATGGCACTCGTAGCAAATGTTGTGTTAGAGTTGTCCGCTAGACGGTTATAGCTTCACACGCACGCACACATGCACACGTACAAACGTATTCGCGCACACGCACACACTCACACACTCACTCACACACATACACAAACACACATACACACACAAATGGACACACACGGACACATGGGGTCACACGCGGTCACACACGGACACACGCGGATACACACGGACACACAGGAACACATACGGACACACACGAACACATACGGACACGCGCGCACACTCCCGGACACACAGGAACACATACGGTCATACGCGGACACACACGGACACATACATATACATTCGGTCACACGAGGACACACGCGAACACACGGCGACACACGCGGATACACGCGGACACACACGGATACACATGGGCACACGCGGACACACGGACACACACGGACATACGTGGACACTCACAGACACACACGGACACACGCGGACAAACGCGGTCACACGCGGACACATACTCGCACACACGCGGACACATACGGACAAACACACACACACACACACACACACACACACACACACACACACACACACACACACAACAAACACACTCACCCGGACCGTGAACGTGACGTATGTGACTGCATATTGGACATGGTAGCGACGCGTGAACTGTAATTTTGTATTGGTGGAATTCCTATGTGACCTACATACTGGACATGAAGTGATACCACCATATGAATAAAAGTGGCCAGACTTGTCTACCTATGGACACAATGCCGCATTTTTATTTACTGCTGGTTGCCTGGCAACCTATAGTTGAACCGGCGAAGGTCTACTTACAGTAGCGGAGCCCTTTCAAGTCGCACAGTCGGAGGGAAGAAGGTCGACGGTTAATATCTCCTACACCAGAAATTGACGCGGTGACTTGCCGTAGCGTAATGTTTCAACCACTTGCACTCCTACAACGTCGTCCACTGATGCACTGTAACTGATGCTGACTGAGCCAGCTTCCTCCGATGAGAACAGACAGCACCCGACTGCCAGGGCAGCGAGCTTCGGTAGATAGACAAGCACCGCTTTGCACCCGCACTGGACATGGAGGACCAGGTATGTTAGTCGCATGCGTGGGACCTGACTACCAGGAGAGCGGGCACACTGCGTAGAGCGCTGCGTTAATCCTGTTTGGTATAGTTTAAAAAAAGACAGTAACTAATAACCTTGTACCTTCCTCCCCTCCAGTTGCATTAGCCCAGTTATGTAGGGTAGATAGAAAACAACAACATTGCCCAAGGTGGCCTACATGAGGAACACGAAGAATGTGACCCAAGTGGCCTAAGTGCAGAACGTGATGATGTTGATGATTCTCCTCTCCCTCCTCCTCCTCCTCCGCGCCATGCTACCCACGGTAAGCACGTACTATAATACTATTGTGAAATATTAAATGGGTTTCGTTTTGGGACCATAATTAGTTATGATATATATTAATGACATAGTTTAACAAGTGTGTCAGTATATTTTATTTGCTGAAATTTATAGCATTATTTTCAGAAATCACAGATTGACTGCAGATATTTGTGTGAAAATAAATAAAGATACAGTAAATTCCACAAAATGTTTAGGTGTAGTGATTGATGACAACTTAAATTGAACAAATTACATTTCATCAGTAAGATTTACACTGTCAAACTGATGTGCTATTATGTAATAATAATAATACAATTTATTTGTGCAGCGCATTGTATTATTCATGCCTTATATTATGTATATTGTACTGAAGTAAGGGGCAACACGTATGCTACAAATATTCACTGTTTTGTTTTATTAGAGAAAAGGAGTGTAATACTCTGGTGCCAAAAGACTCGATCATACATATTTACTTTTTCATAATGTACATATTCTTAAAATACCATATTTAATCAAACTAAAAATTGCTATAATAATTTTTAATGAATATCGTTTATGTTACCAATGCATGTAGAACCGCTTTTCAGAATACATGAATTAGTGTCAGTTTAAAAATATTTATGCACGTACCAAGTTAAAGAATATGTGTATTTCTGTTCAAGGAGTTAAACTTTGGCACTCGCTCGATAGATCACTGATTATTAAAATGTTCATCAAGTTGACATGTATATAAAATATATATATATATATATATATATATATATATATATATATATATATATATATATATATATATATATATATTATAATATACGTTATATATATATATATATATATATATACATGTATAATATACGTTATATATAAATGATATATTATTACATATATATATATATACGTTATATACGTATAATATATATATATATATATATATATATATATATATATATATATATATATATATATATATATTTGTGGGTATTTATTATATGTATATGTACATACAAAACTATACTATATACGACATGCCCATGAGCACAAGAACAATAAGCAATGTGGACATGTACGCTGACATCAGTGCCTGCGGGAAGAACGTACAGGAAATCGAACTAAAGCTAACCAACGACCTACAGGAAATATCCAATTGGTGTGACGAAAATAGGATGGTCGTCAATGTTGAAAAAACTAAGAAAAATGGCAACACCTCGACAAAACGGACGTTAACATAGAGATAAGGGAGATAACCCCCAAGTGGTCTAACATGAGTGGCTACTTGGGCTTCATGTTGGTAATTTCCTCACCTGGAAGGCCCATATACAAAATATACACAACACGATTGCCGGAAAACTGTGCAGGATAAAACAATACCTTCCATACAAAGCAAGGGAAATGTTCTACAACAGCTACATTCTACCACACATGGACTACTGCAGCACACTCTGGGGCAATGCAACAACATCAGATCGCATCTACAAACTCCAAAGAACAATAACAGACTCTGAATACCAGGCTCCAAGTGATCCACTGTTGGAACAATTAAACTGGCTGCCAATATCAAATACAGACAGTCGCAGTTGGTGTATAAAGCAGTGAGCGTTTTGAAATGAAATGAAAGAGGGGACTTGTATGTCCCTAAAGCACGAAACAGTGTTTTCAAGAACTTCATTGCTGTAAATGACGCCCACATATGAAATGAACTAGACCCAATAATAAGAAACTCGAACTCTGTCTCTGTCTCCGTCTCCGTCTCCGTCTCCGTCTCCGTCTCCCTCTCCCTCCCTCTCCTCTCCCTCTCCCTCTCTCTCTCTCTCTCTCTCTCTCTCTCTCTCTCTCTCTCTCTCTCTCACTCACTCACTCTCACTCTGCCTTTAAGACGACATATATATGCATCATGTTTTTAACTAGAAAACAGTGACGTACGATTCAATGAACACTTTTACTAAACGTTTATTATATATATATATATATATATATATATATATATATATATATATATATATATATATATATATATATATATATATATATATATATATTATTTTATATAATTATTTATCTTGTTTTGTAATTTATATATATATATAAATATATATATATATATATATATATATAATATATTATTAATATTTTTATTGTAATCAATTTTTGTTATTCGGTATATTTAATTTGTACTGTTATTAATTGTTTTTATTCACTGTATTTTAACGCATTATGGAATGTGTAAGGTAGTCGATCAAATTGTTTAGTGCATATATATTATGTTTTACAATACACTTGCATTAGCAGTCACGAACCTTAGGAAGATCAAATGTACATTTTATAAGGTTATTGTGAATAAATAATGTTTATTATTATATACATAAATATCATTTTCATCATTGTACAGCCATAGTGTCCCGTGATTGGGCGAAGGCCTCAGCATGCTTCTTCCACATCTGACTATCTTGCGCTATCCTCTGCCAGATGGTACCCTTCCAGTAGTCGTCTACTTCGTCTCTCCAACGCCTCGCCGGTCTTCCTCTAGGTCTTTCCCTTTTGTAGGGTGTCCAAATGGTGATACGCATTGCCCATCGATTATCTCGTATCCTGCTGACGTGCCCTGCCCATGTCCATTCCGACTTCGGACTTGTTCCATCATGTCTGTGAACTTTGTCTTTTCTCTTAGCCAGATGTTTGTTTTTTCTGTCCCGGTATTTTATGTTTAACTCTTTTCCATCTTTGTTTGTGCTTGTTCTTTGCTTGGGTGGTGAGTGCCCTTGTTTCTGTCCCGTATTTCATTGCTGGAAGTACGCACGAGTTGTATATTTGTCTCTTCAAGCATGATACAATATTACCCTTGAATATGTCGCGGTGCTTGATGAATGCTGACCACCCGGCCGTGATTCTTCTTTGAATCATATTGTCTTTGTTTTTGTTTCTGGTGCTGTATCTCTCTCCCAGGTAGATGTAGATGTAGTGTTGTTGACATATATTAGTGTGTCGTATTCCATCATCACCTTTGTCTTCGATTTGTTCACCTTCATTCCCTGATTTTCACTTTCATCAGCTAAATAAAGTAGCATTTGTTGTAGCTCATGTGGTGTATTAGCGGATATGAGTATGTCGTCGGCGAATCTTCCAGCCTCTGGTTTCCAATGTCAGTCGTAAACAAATTGGGCGATATGGTATCTCCCTGTCGTACTCCTCTCCTAATGTTGATCGTGTTGGTTTCTTTATGTAGGTGGATTGTCGTCGAGCTGTTGGTGTAGATTATCTTCAGGAGTTCCATGTACATATCTTCTATCCCCTGTTCTTGAAGCGAAGTCAGTACTGCTTGAGTTTGCACTGAGTCGAAGACTTTCTCATAGTCGACGAACGCGATGCACAGTGAGATATTATATTCCGTACTCTTCTTGGTTAGTTTACGCCGTGGATGTGGTCGACGTCGTTGTAGAAGCTAGTTATGTCTTCTTCTGAGTATGATATTGTTGGTGCATATACTTGCACTATCTTTAGTTTGTATCGGCTTGGTGTGCACATAACAAGTTATGTTACTCTGGGGCTGATGCTGTTTACCTTCAGTATATGGCCTTTATATATCCTGTTTATGAGAAAGCCTACCCCTGCTTGGCTGTTGGTCGCTAGGTGGCGTAAGGTAGTACATGTTTATTTTCACTGCTCCTTCAAATTATACATTTGTAATCCAAAATTCTGCATTTCTGTGTTTGACATTGATGCAGCTTAAAGACCAACACTCTACTTTATTTGGATACGCAGGCACTCTTGTAAATTATACCAGTTACGCCGCCGAAATTGTACGTTTATAACATCGTGGCCGATAATACAAGCCGATTTAATTTTTCGCGCCAGTACAGTCACCATACAAAGACAGGGTAAACCTTATAAACTGTTGTCTAACAGGCCTTTTCAAGACATTTTCTTTATACCCAGAATCGCCCTGGGGGTGAAGACTTCTGAACATTTCATTTGCACGGACATTAAACGTCTTATTACATCGCACAAGCTTGCTGAGCGCGAAAAATTTAACGGTCTGTATTTAGCCTTTTAAATAGATTATTGTATCAACTTGATTATGTCTATGTGATATTTTTCAACGCTTTATTTTATATACATAGCATTTTTATTTAACAACTAGTTATATATAATATTGTTTTATATTTGAGAAATAGGCTGATTTAAGGTCAACACAATTTATTAATCAGTGTGACCTCTCATCTATTTATTTATAATTTTATTAAGTTTTAGTGCTGTTGACCCATACAGCGCATTGGGACACTTACACTATTTTATAACATCTGATTGTTCTCAAGCTCTTACTATTTTATGATACACTAATTTTACAACTTGAGCAGATTTTGTCAAATGTCACCACTGTTCTTATTCAGTGTTTTACTGTTATGCTGTTCTGCAGCTTCTAGAAGCCATGATTTTACCTTGTGTAGCAAACTGGCGCATTGGTCAGGTGTCATCTCAACTCCCTCAAAATACTCGAGCACACAAGAATCCTTGACATATCTACACAGTCTGCCATGCCTTAATCTCTGTTTCAACCGAAAATTACTGCCAATCCCCCGTTCCACGCCAACATTTAAACTGGCATTGATCCTACTGCTAGCTGGTGATGTAAGTCTAAATCCTGGACCTGTGGTCAGGCACAACATTCGCCTGGCCACCACTAACATTCGTTCCATTCGTGAGAAAACTGCCTCTCTCACTGATCTAATAATTTCGAAAAAAAATCGATATCCTTGCTGTCACTGAGCTCAGACCCCATGACACAGCCTCGTGTATTGCCGACATTTCCCGTCCCGGTTACGTCTTCCATCATAAACCACGACCAGTTGGTCGAGGTGGTGGTGTTTGTTTTCTTGTTTCAAAACATTTTAAAGTAAACCTTCAGCCCAGCCCTAACTATACCACCTTTGAGTCAATGTGTCTGAACATATCAAATTCCTGTTTCTCTGGTCATTTCATTTGCATTTATCGCCCTCCAGGTCATCCAGCTAATTTCTTTGAACAGTTCCAGGATGTTTTGGAAAATGTTGTAACCATACACTCAGAATTTTATATTGTTGGCGACTTTATTCTTCATTTGGACCCACCATCTGCAACAACTACTACATTTAATGACATTCTAGCATCATTTGAAACATGTAAATTTCCCAACACACATTCATGGCCATTGGCTCGACATCATAATAACTCACTCCTCTTGCAAAAACATCCAGACACCCACAGTTGTAGATGGCTTGTCTGACCATAATACAGTAATTGCTAATCTTAAAGTTCGTACAGCCC